>JAVYIG010006969.1:0-108967 GCA_035222895.1 Strongylocentrotus droebachiensis | reverse complement strand
TCAAATTTTATTGAATAATAATTTGCCAGTGTTTGTTTTGCGTGACTGCTAAAGCATGTGTATGCTACTATGCTTATCAACTAGGGGACCTACGCCCTTAAGTCATAAATGACAGTAACGAGGATCAATGCCCCACAAAAGGGCACTAATATAACACATCGACACGGCTTTGATCCTGGGGCCTCACAGTTACGAGGCCATTGCTTTGCCACTGAACCATGACTGTACACAGCGGGGGCTAGGGTAGGAGGCAGTTCCCACAAATAGAAAAAGAAAAAAAGAAAATGCAATAAATTATCAACAAATCATTGCATTTTACCCCGGTCCCCAACATAACAAGATCCTCTGTATGGCCATGCATTATGGCTCAAGGCATAGGCACACGGAAGATTTTTTTTCTGAATTATTGACAATTTATTGCATTTTCTTTTTTGTGGGAGCTGCCCCCTGCCCTAGCCCCCCTGCGTACAGTCATGGTTCAGATGCAAAGCATCGGCCTCATAACTGTGAAGCCCCATGATCAAAACCGTGTCGATGTGCTATAAAAGGCTTGACTGACCACTCCAAGGTGATGTATGAAGACTACATCGAACACTTCCAGATGGACCCCTTTAGTGAAGAGACACTGGAATCTGGATAAAATTTGACCAAGGAAATTGGTGAATCTAGAAGGAGGAAGTGGCAGGAATTCATACAATCCACTGACATGACACATACCAGCAGGAAGGCATGGAAAATGATCCGGATACTTGGCAACGACTATACAAAGGCCCAACCAAGATTTCAAGTCACTGCCAACCAAGTTGCCCACCAACTCTTAGTCAATGGCCGGGGAAACCCTGACCATCAACCCAGAAGATGCCAGACTCCCTAAGGTCCCATACGCTCCAAGCTCTCAAGATGTCCCAGGCTTCACTAGACCGTTCACCATGAACGACCTGCTTGCTGCCATCAAAGCAATGAAAAACAACAACGCTGCTGGACTCGGTGACATCCTCTGCGAGCAGATCAAACAACTTAGACCAGGTGCCCTCGACTGGCTTCTCAAAATGTTCAGAGAATGTTTGGGCACCAACAACAACAACAACAACCGGAGTGTTGGCTCAGTCAGTAGAGCGTCCGCCTCACAACCGGGAGGTCGTGGGTTCGAACCCCGGCCGCGTCATACCAAAAGACGTTAAAAGATGGGAGTTGTTGCTACCTTGTTTGCCGTTCAACAATAAGGGATAGAGCAACGTCGATCTGGCGCTGCTCAGTGGCTGCCGGGCTCACGATCAATTGGGCAAAAAGAATTTCCGTTTCGGTTTAATAAAATTTGGAGTGGACTATTAGGCTATTATTATTATTATCCCAAAGCTCTGGGGGGAATCCAAAGTTATTGCCCTGTTGAAGCCTGGGAAAGACGCAGCCAGTCCAAAGAGCTACAGGCCTATCTCCCTACTGTGCCATACATATAAGCTGTTCGAGCGGCTTATCCTCGACCGCATCGCCCCATTCGTGGATGGACATCTCATTCCGGAACAAGCAGGGTTTAGGCCAGGAAAATCATGCACTGGCCAACTCCTAAACCTCACTCAGTTCACTGAGGACGGGTATAAGAGTAAGCTAATCACCGGAGCTGCTTTCGTTGATCTCTCTGCTGCCTAGGACACCGTGAACCACAGAATGCTTACCAGGAAGATCTCTGAGCTGACAAAGGACGTGAGGCTGACTGGACTCATCCAGAAGTTGCTGTCCAATCGGCGATATTCTGTGGTTCTCAATGGCAATCGCAGCGGATGGCGCAGACAGAAAAATGGCCTACCACAAGGAAGTGTGCTTGCACCGCTGCTTTTTAACGTGTACACGAATGACCAACCGATCTACCCAAACACCAGGAGCTTCCTCTACGCTGATGATCTCTGCATCGCCATCCTGAACCAGTCTTTTGTGAAGCTGGAGGAGTCCCTCAGTGATGCCCTGGCTGGTCTCATCCCTTCCTATGCGACCAACCACCTGAGAGCTAACCCTGATAAAACTCAGATAAGCGCATTCCACCTAAATAACAGGGATACCAACCATCAAGTAGGGATCAGCTGGTATGGGAGAGGGCTGAAGCACACTCCCAACCCAGTCTACCTAGGCGTCACACTGGATCGATCCCTTACCTACAAGAACCACATTGCCAACACAAAGGCAAAAGTTGGAGCTAGTCAACACCAACTGGAGGACTGATGCCAGAACAATCCGGACGACAGCCCTTGCGCTTTGCTTCTCTGCTGCGGAGTATGCATCACCAGTATGGAGTACTCCGACCCATAGGCGCCAAAAAGTGGGGGGGGGGGGGGGCAAAACGCATTTTTGCCCCCCCCCCAAAAAAAAAAAACGCCCCCCCCCCCCCCCTCCAAAAAAAAAAAAAAAAAAAAGCAGTAAAGAAGTAAACATGGTTTGTATTTTTAACCCAAAAGAACATAACAATAATAAAAACCTGAATTAAATCACATAATAATTCCATTCAAAGAAAAGGAAAGTTCACAGGAATTTAATTTCTTAAACATTGCGCATGCCACCTATACGGTATTGATCAATGGAGGTCTGTATAATAGCGATACGCGCATATCGTTGACATATTGTGCGAGAATGGGAAAACGTGTCTGTTTTTTTGTTTTTGTTATAGGGGTTAGAAGACATGAGCCCCTGAACGCTTGCGTAATGATGGGGGGGGGGTGTATTTCTTATTCGATACCAGTGATTTACAAATGTTGCTGTTATGACATGATTTTCCGGTATTTTTTCTCCATTTTTTTGGTAAGTCACACCTTTTTATGTGTTTGTTGGCAAATAAGAAATTCCCAAATTACAGTCGGACGAAAAATACGCTTATTTAGAAGGCTTTATGTCATGGTCTGCAAAGTGGCTGGGCTCGAGCCCCCCCCCCCCCCCCCCCCCCACCCCCCTCCCCTCACTTTTTGGAAAAGTTTGTTAAAGAGAAAAAGAAAGAAAGACGGAGAGAAAAAATAAGTGACCTGCCAATGTCACAAATAAGGTATAAAACATGCTCATCTGACCGTAATTAAATGCCTAAAACCCCAGAGCTTACGGGGGCTCCGCCCCCGTACCCCACCAAGGGCCCTAAGGCGGTCCCCCGGATGCTCATCTGACCGTAATTAAATACCTAAAACCCCTGAGCTTCCGGGGGCTCCGCCCCCTGAATGCTCATCTGACCGTCATTAAATACCTAAAACCCCTGAGCTTCCGGGGGCTCTGCCCCCTGGCACACGTCAATGGCCTTGAAGAGGGCCCCTGGATGCTCATCTGACCGTAATTAAATACCTAAAACCCCTGAGCTTTCAGGGGCTCTGCCCCCTGGACCCCACCAAGGGCCCTAAGGCGGGCCCCTGGGTGCTCATCTGACCGTAATTAAATACCTAAAACCCCTGAGCTTCCGGGGGCTCTGCCCCCTGGACCCCAACAAGGGCCTTAAGGCGGGCCCCTGTATGCTCATCTGACCCTTATTAAATACCTAAAACCCCTGAGCTTTCGGGGGCTTTGCCCCCTGGAACACGTCAATGGCCTTAAAGAGGGCCCCTGGATGCTCATCTGACCGTAATTAAATACCTAAAACCCCTGAGCTTCCGGGGGCTCAGCCCCTTGACCCCCTGCCAAGGCTCATGCCCTGGACCCCACGCCAATTTACGCTCTACCTGATTGTTAATACTCCACTTTGAAAAACGTTCCGCGGGACCTGCAAGTAACGTGTTAGACCGGTGGTGATGCAGATTTTTCGTATGCCCCCCCCCCCCTTCCGAACGTTTTTTCTCATTACGTCACTGCCCCTGGAAGGTGAGCCCCCTGGAATGTTTGCCCCCCCCCCCCCCCCCCAATCCCAAACTGCTTCCGGCGCGCTTGGTCCGACCCATGCACTCAAGATCGACCCAGCTCTAAATTTATTTTGCAGAGCGATCACTGGTTGCCTTAGGCCGACTAAAGTAGAAAAAAATCTACCTGCTCTACGGTATTGCCCCTCCACACGTCAGAAGGTTGGTGTTGTCCAAAAGGAAAGAAAAGGACAAACAAGAAAACAATCCACTCCACTCACTCTTCGAACAACAGCCAGTGGGCAAGCGGCTCAAATCCAGACACAGCTTTCTGCACTCTGTAGAGCCCCTTAATACCAGCCCTCACAACCAAAGGATGACTCTGTGGTCTAACCACCTCCAGACCACTCCACATAAACTCTCCCTCAGCCCGAAGGAATCCCTCGAAACGGCTCCAGTGAGACTTGGCATACCTGGCTAAGTCCAACCGCCTAAGAACTGGCTACGGACAATCCAGAGTCCTAATGCAGAGGTGGGGTCTAGAAGACGAACAAACAGCATGTGAATGCAGCCAGGAACAGACAATGGACCACCTGCTAGTCTGCCCACTCCGGCCAGAGCCATGCACCGAAGATAACCTGGAAGCCGTGAATTGCCGTGCCAAAGCCTGTGTGGACCACTGGACGGGACTTGTGTAGTGACTCGATAAGAAGAAGAAGTGCCCTTTTGTGGAGCATTATTCCTCAGTACTGTCATTTATGACTTAAGGGCGTAGGTCCCCTAGTTGATAATCATAGTAGCATACACATGCTTTAGCAGTCACGCAAAACAAACACTGGCAAATTTTATTCGATAAAATCTGAGAATGTATACTATTATCTAGATCTATTAAGAATACATCTTTGTCAAAATAATTCCATAAATTGGGGTAAAAAAAACATTCCAACTTTATGAGCATCAGTATTACTTAGCTACGTGAAACAAAAGCAGCTTAAAAGCAAATATTGGTTTGCCTCAAAATTTGTTTTATCATAAAAATGTATTTTCTGTCTAAACCATACCTTCTCCATCACCACATGCTATAAATTATGCAGCTAGGATATGAAAATGTGAAGCAGTTGATCACTGTTGAACATATAGTTGGATTACATTTTTTAACCTCTTTTCGTTAAATAATTGTGACAATTAGATTTATTATCGATAGATAGAATTTATATCCTCTAAGAATGTCAATGATCAATGAATATTGCTTAATAAAGATGAACAAATAAAGCTCTGAGAGGATATAGATGTTTCTATCAAGAATAAATCAAATTGTCACAGGCATTTCATGAAAAAGAGTAAACAAATTGTTATTCCAACTTTAATAATGTATATATTTATTCAAGATAACCAATTGTTCGGCCAAGTTCTACATACATCGTTTGATTTATACAATTTTCGAGAGAAGAAACTTTGCGTCAGAGGTTAGACAGGTCGGATTACGACTTTAGATCATCTAACACTAACAAAATCCTATCGAAGAACACTAACGGAAAGTTTCGTTATAGTTGCTTATGATCTGATTTTTAATTTTATAACCACCGTGATTATATTTAATAATTGTGTATGTTATTTTATAAACAGAATGTATCAATGTTTTGTTTCCTTTCTGCTATACTATTTGTTATCATGTTATTTATCATGTGAATGAAACAAATAACCATGTCAAACCTACATTGGAAATATATATATATAAAATCATAGATATATATCAATATTTATTTACATCTATATATGGGTATATATATATAAGGCGTGTGTAGGTTGTGGGGAATGTGGGTGGTAATGCGTGTGTTTAAGTAAGAAAGTATTTATCATTGGGCTAAAAAAAAAATGAAACTACCATGACTACTGCTTTGTCATTTTTGTTCATGAATGGTTATGCAGGAACTCAAAGGAAATCTAAGAAAGTTCGTGGATCATCCTCGCCATGAAGGCATGCGCTCTGCTGTGTTCTTGTTCATGGCACACGGCAATCAGACATACATTCGATGCAAAAAAGGAATGGTTTCTACGGAGTTTGTCAGAGAAACGGTTTCTGGGATGAAGTCCATGAAAGGAAAACCCAAGATGATTTTCTTCCAGTGTTGCCGTGGAGGTAGGTCTCCTTGTCTGCAGCTATATTTATATTTTAGCACACCCCCCCCCCCCTTTCCCCTCTCAGTTGGTGCCAATATTTATTGAATTATGCAATCATGGTATTGGTATATACATGTTTATATAAGCTTTGCCATAAGCTCCATTCCCGGGTCTTTCATATCTTACTCGTCAAGCCATTGTTACAGACTATAATTATTGACGTACAGTCCTTTCACCTGGGAACAAGCTGATTTGGGATTTCTGTATTTGTATCCTAAATTCTGGCTACCAAAAAACATATATCAAAAACTCAGTCCAAAAAGAGAAAATTAAGCCCTTAAATCTCGCACGGCTCACGGCCTATTTATTCCCTTAATCTTTCCTGTCAGTACAAGGGTTTTAAAATCTCCTGTCCCATAAATCCCATCCTCCGAATCCGAAACTCACAGGTTTTTGTTAAAAGGCTTTACCAACTCGTAACTGGTTAGTCGTCGTAATATTCATTGGCCCATTTTACATCCGTAGCCTTTCCATTATAACATTTCCCCCTACCCTGTCATGTTACCTACACAGGTGACCATGCTAAAAAAGAAGAAACAGAAGACACTGAAGCAGTAGAAACTGAAACGGTAAAAACTGTTGAAGCCGAAACTGACATACAAATACCAGCCAAATCCGACGTTTTCACGGTCTATCCTACAACAAAAGGTAAGATTTTGATAATGATATATATAATGTAAAATTATAATGATTACAATATTATCAATAATAATATGACGGCTGCCCTATGATTGCTATATTGGCCGTAGATAGTTTAGACCCCACGGCCGGCGCGGCAAATTTGACTGAGGCATTACGTAATGCCTAGGTCACATTTGCCGCGGCGGCCGTGCGGTCTAAACTATCTACGGCCAATAGCAATTATAGAACTGCCGCAGCATTTCCACGGTCACGTACGGTAGCGGTCAAATATGTTAGGGTAACCACACGGCTTATTCTGAATTTGCGGAGACAGACAATCTGTGGCTGCCGTACGGCCTTCTAAGTGATGACGCACGATCGCCTTAACGCGTCCCTGCGGCGGCCGTAGCTTTTTGACAATTAATAAGGCAGACGAAAGGTAGCCAAAAGATACCCGCAAGGCGACTGACGGGGGACCATACGGCGACCGTGCGGCCATATTGATGCTACCGTCGTGGAATCCCACTACGGCATGGCTACGACATGTCTAATCGCTACAGCGAACCTAGAAATGAAAACAGTTATAACTCCGCGTTAAAATCCCACGGTGACCCGTACGGCCTGTAATAGTGCAGCGGCTTAGCAAGAAAATTGTGCACTTTTTAAGAAAAGCATGAACATTCTAGCATAGTTTGCTTTCACCATATGATTTATTTCCAAATGTGGAGGGAAGTCAAATTTGACCTCTGATGACCCTCAGAGGTCAAATTCAAAATGGCCGCCAGGCCGCATGGTCTAATGTACAAACACGCTTAACTTGTGAACCAAATAGTCCAGAAAAACGTTTAAGGTGTCATTTCTAACTAACTTGGGGATGCTAATTCATGTTTTAATGCTTTTTTTATTTAGGTCAAGGTCAAGGTCAAAATTGATTAAAAATAGCAAGTTTTGAATGGTTACAAAAGGTTAAATCTCATTTATATGTCATTTGTTCTCAAATTTCATTAGGAATGGTTCCCCTGCATAGTCCTCCACCTTAATCATTTTCAGGTAGTTTATTTCACAGTTTGATTTGACTTCTGATGACGCTGAGAGGTCAAATCCAAAATGGCCGCCGGTCCGCACGGGCTAATGTATAAACGCGGTAAATGTTTAACCCAAATAGTCCAGAAAAACGTTTAAGTTGTCATTTACAACTAAATTGGGGATGCCAATTCATTTGGTAATACTTTTGAAATCGCCAAAACTCAGGGTGTTGCATTTAGGTCAAGGTCAAAGTCAAAATTGACTAAAAATAGCAAGTTTTGAATGGTTAGAAAAAGGTTAAATCCCCATTATTTGTCATTTTGTTCTCCCCTATGTTCTCAAATGTATTAAGGAATGGTTCCCTTGCAGAGTCCTCCACCTTAATCCCTTTCAGTTAGTTTATTTCACAGTTTGATGTGACCTCTAATGACCCTGAGAGGTCAAATTCAAAATGGCCGCCAGTCCGCATGGTCCAATGTACAAACGTGGTAAGCTTTGAACCAAACAGTCTAGACAAACGTTTAAGGTGTCATTTCCAACTAACTTGGGGATGCCATTCATTACGTAATACTTTGAGATCGCCAGAACTCAGGGATTTGCAATAAGGTCAAGTTCAAGGTCATATTAGGCCCACAAAAGTGATTTTTTTTCTCTCTCTTTTTAAATGAACTTTGCCTCTATTTTGACACTTAAGGGGTCATTATTTTAAAAATTAATAAAAATAATTGTGTACCACCACTTTGACTATCCAGGGCCGAATTTTATAGAGCTGCTTATCGGCTGGTTATCGGCTGGTTCTGTACTTATGTATGAATTTTTACTTCATAGCACTGCTAACCGTAAGCACACGAAAATGCATTAACCTTACGCTACTTACTGGACGAAAACGAATTTTGTAACAATGCAAATCCATTGTGGACGCCTTGTTTTCTTGCTAACCAAATTTGACTGCTACAGTTATAGCACGAAAATTTGCTTACCGGTAAGCAGCTTTATAAAATTGGGCCCAGAAGAAAAAAAAAAACTATTCCAAATACGACCTGAAACCTGCTCCTTACCACAGCTATAGATATCCACATGAATTTAGCACTGTCCACAACTTATGAATATTCTTATGGTAACGATCAAAATCTAACAGTCTCCAGAACAAGAGCACAGTTTAGTGCATCCTTTCTTGCAGCGACAGTGGACTATTCATGTCACTATTTTGATGCTTCCGGGAGAGGGGTCCAAAGAGGCTGCCACCCAGTTGTTTCGTTTGTCCAGCCCAAGTCAGATGGCTATGGTTGATTTTAGGGTAGCGCTATGGTTGCACCCTTTTTCAGCTCTCCACATTTTGTTAGATTATTGGAGAATATCAGGCTCATTTTTTTTAAATGTTTTATACTAGTTTGAAGGGGAAGTCTCAGTGAATCTGGAGGACATCTCTTCTCTCTTGCCGCTCGCTTATTATTTGACAATTAATGTGGAAATATATTTTGATTTCTGGATTCTGATCATTGGCAATTGGATTCACTTTCTACAGCCAACTACATGGCTATTGTGTGTTTCTTCCTGAGTACATGTCAATGGAATCCATGGCTAATCACTGGCGAGCTGTAATCCTTTTAATCCTCGGGACCATGGCTTTGTACTCCTACTCTAGAAAGGAGCTCTTCGACATTCAAAGACATTGCCCCAGAACTTGCCTGCCACATAATGTGTACCAGACAATAGTGGATTACGGCATTAGCAGTATCAAGCCAACAAAGAGAGGACATCGAGCTTTCACAAAGAACCAGCATTATATTCCGGTCATACAGGAGACTGTGAGACAAGTTAAGGAAAATGTCCGGACTTGTGATAGCAACAACTTGATTCACATTCAACCTGTCACTGAGCTTGCTAAACTTTGCACTGTAAATCTACAGTCTATTCGGAATAAAACTATTCAGTTTGTAGACTTTGTAACTGAGCAAGGTTTTGATATTGTAGCTCTGACAGAGACTTGGCTGAAACCAGATGATGATCTCGTTGCCAAGGAAGCCACCCCTAGTGGCTACTCATTTGTCCATGTTCCTCGAGAAAACAGACCTGGGGGAGGTGTCGGATTGTTGTATAGGTCCGATCTTCGGTTGAAGACAGAAGAACCTCAGAAGTTTTGTTCTTTCGAGGCTTTACATGCACAAGTAACAGATGATCACAGTTCATTGCGATTGGTTATCATATATCGCTCCGAAAGAAGCAGTGAGAATGGTCAACATGTGCCCTTCAAATCGTTTCTTGATGACTTCAGTAAATTGATGGAATATTACCTTCTCCACCCTTCCAAACTTTTGATCATGGGTGATTTTAACATCTGGATGGATGACTTAACTGCTGTGAATACAGTGCTGTTAAAGGAGTTGCTATCTTCATATGGTATGACTCAGTATGTATCCACCCCGACACATCGTCTTGGCCATATACTGGACCTGATGATAACTCGTGATGGTGACAATGTTATCTCTGACATATCAGTCCATCCAGGATTGTCTGACCATTTTGCTGTCACCTGCAAGTTGTCATTGCAGAAACCGAAGTATCAAAAGAAGAAAGTTACCACGCGCAACTTCAAGGGAATGGACCGTGACCTCTTTCAGCAACGCGTCTCTGAGGCTTTGTCGTTGATTGATGTCGAGAACATAGATCTTTCTATCTCTGTAGAAGAGTACGAACGTTCTCTGTGTGATATTCTTGATGCCCTAGCACCCCTGAGGACAAGATGCCTGAAACAAAGAGAGAAGTCTCCATGGTACAATGAAGAGATTCGGGCTGCAAAGAAAGTGAGACGAAGGTTGGAAAGAAAGTGGAGAAGGTGTAAATCCAGCGAGGAAGGCAAACTTCAACATAAGAGATACCAAGAGCAATGCCGAAGTGTTGTTAAGCTCATAAAGGATGCAAAAAGACAGTTCTATTCATCTGCGGTTGAGAGTTGTACTTCAGATCAGAAAGCTTTGTTCACCATTATTCATGAGCTCCTTCAGAAGAAAGGGGATCCTATACTACCACAAAGTCCACCTGAGGGGTTATTAGCCAACAGATTCTCAGAGCATTTCATGAGCAAGATTAACACGATTCGCGATTCGTTGGTGCAGTTTCCGGAGATCGGTGAAAAGCCTACACCTGGAGCACCGTATATGGCCAGCTTCGATGTAGCATCCGAGGATGAAGTCGAGAAACTCATCAAACGATCGCCGTCAAGCTCTTGTCAACAAGACCCTATTCCAACATGGCTGATCAAGGAACATGTTCGTGCATTTGTGCCATTCATTACGAAGTTGGTCAATAGGTCTTTTACTCTAGCTGTTTTTCCGAAGAACTTGAAGCATGCCACCATCAGGCCCTTACTAAAGAAGCCTAACCTGGATAAGGAGAGACTGGAAAACTACAGACCAGTAGCTAACTTGAAATTCATAGGAAAAGTGGTCGAGAGAGCAGCTGCTGCACGCATTCTCAGATGTGTAGCTGACCAGTCTCTTCAGGATCCTTTCCAATCAGCCTATAGAAAGAACCATTCAGTGGAGACAGCCGTCTTGCGAGTGAGTAATGACGTCTTACGGGCCATGGATAGGGGCATGCTGACAGGACTAGTTCTACTGGATTTGAGCTCAGCATTTGACACGGTAGATCATCATGTCTTACTACAGAGACTTCAAGAAGTTGGTATCGGAGGTTCGGCTTTGAGTTGGTGTCAATCATACCTTGATGGTCGCACTCAGGCTGTTCGCATTGGTGAGAATGACTTTTCGGACCCAGTTTCTCTCAACTGTTCTGTGCCCCAGGGTTCAGTGCTCGGTCCACAACTGTTTTCTTTGTACATTTTACCGATTTGTGACATTATCAACAGGCATAATTTCATGTATCACATATACGCTGATGATATTCAGCTGTATTTGTCGTGCCTGCCTAATCAAGCTGATGTGGACAGTACCCTTGCCAGATTTGAATCCTGTATAACAGAGATCTCCAGATGGATGGGGCAGAACTTCTTAAGAATTAATCAGGCGAAGACCGAATTTATCTTCTTCGGTTCTTCTCAACAGATGAAGAAGGTCATTGTTCCCCATCTCACAGTTGGTGAGGCACGCGTTAGTCCGGCTTCCAAAGTACGCTCACTGGGTCTCACACTGGATTCTAACATGTCAATGGAACCCCAAATCTCTAGCTGCATCCGATCAGCATATTATCAGATTAGGCACATTCGTCGGATCCGGGATTATCTGACTCCACATGCCACGAAGCAGGCAGTCCATGCACTCGTCACGTCAAAATTGGACATGTACAATAGTACCCTGAATGGACTGCCCGACACTCTCATCAAACGACTGCAGAAGGTCCAAAATTCTGCGGCTCGGCTTGTCACCCGATCAAAGTTATTTGATCGTATCACTCCTGTTCTCGAGGACCTACACTGGCTGCCTGTGAGGCAAAGACTCAAGTACAAGGTACTTTCCCTGGTTTTCAAAACCAAAACCAACCAGACACCATTGTACTTGTCAGATCTACTGGAGGAGAAGAGATCTTCTAGACTTGGTCTGCGGTCTGGAAATGTCCACCAGTTCCAGGAAGCTCGAACGAGGCGGTCTTGGGGCGACAGGTCTTTCTCTGTAGCAGCCCCACGTTTGTGGAATGTACTCCCTTCTTACATTAAACTAAGCAAAACAATTGAACTATTCCACAATAATCTAAAGACCCACCTTATGAAGGAAAAATATGATTAACTCTCATGAACATTTCAACTTCTTACTAAATCTGTAATTTGCATTTGTTTTTTGATTTGTTGATTTATTATTAGTTTGTTAACTTTTATTTGTTTATTGTTTGTATTTTAAATGTTAATAGTGAATCTTTTTTGTGCGCCTTGAGTGCCATTATAGGCAGATATGTGCGCTATACAAATCTTGAATTATTATTATTATTATTATGGCATCTCTGGATTCTTGGCCAATATCTGGTTCCAACAGTTGGCCTGGTAGCAAGTGCGCTTGATGTGCTGCTTGAGTGCTGCCTGGGTTGGAGGAAAGTTCTCCAGGTTTCTAGACTTCTGTGCTAAGAGCTGTTTCCCGGCATCATTTACTACCATGCTCTCACTGGTTCGGTCGTATCAGCACCACAAATCGCTCTGGCAGTAACATTGATCCTTCACTGGCCTCCCTAGGCATGCACAAGAGTTCACTGAAGGAATCATTTACCTCTGGGCAAGACTTTTAAGTTTTTCCTCTGAATGCAGAAACAGTGTGACACCCGGTGAACGCATGACAGATTTGGAGAGTCATACATTGTGTCGGACTCATGGTGGCAACCATCATGATTTTATGAAAAGCTTGATCTGACACCAAAAACATTAGACCATGCGGACTGGCGGCCATTTTGGATTTGACCTCTCAGGGTCATCAGAGGTCAAATCTGACTTCCCTCCACATTTGAAAATAAATCTTATGGTCTAAACTAACTATGCTAGAAGTTTCATGCTTTTCTCAAAAAGTGCACATTTTCATTATATGGGAGCTTATCCGCTGTACTATAGGGATTCGCCATAGGGTGACTCTGGGACCACCGCAGATTATCTGTGGCCGCCGCAAATTTCGCTAAATTTCAGGGGCGTACGGCCGCCGTATCCTAGCCGTAGAGCAAATGTGACCTAGGCATAAGCCATGTGTTGTGTGCATTGGGTTTTCACAGACGCGTATCAATCAGATATGATTATTTACGTCTGGGGACCGACCTTTAAACGTCACCATCCGAAAGACGTGATTCAGTTTCGAACCTACGTCCTAGGCTGAATCAGTTTGTAACTTGCATTTTTTTTTTGTATTTTTTTAAATTGAAATAAAATTCAACGACATTACATACAGTAATAACATATCAATAAAGTAAATGGATGTATACAGAAAACGGTACAACACAGGACAATACAACACAAAACAGCACAACACAAATGCCTCACTAGTCAGTTACATGTGTACATGTAAAGCTCACCATGACATGCTTCAAAGTTATATATCATGTAAGAAAACCGAGACTGGACTCGTCAAGGAGAGGCTCCACTGAAATACAGTAATATTAAGAATACAATTGACAATAAAGAAGTATAACATTTATTAACTACCAGGGGACCACAATTCAACAAGAAAGAAAGTGACCATTTCCTAATGTAACTTCCATTGTTAGCTGGTTTACAGGCGCACGCCACGACGCACAGTGGGCCAGAATCGCCTCAAAGTGTGCCAAAATTCAAAATTGGCGAATGTGAATTGTTATATTTTTTTCATTCGCTTGGGGAAGAAAACATTCTAAATAATATTTTCCCACCCATTTTTAATATTTAGCGAGTTTTAAAAGTGTCATATACCCCTGCGAACATTAGAAAATCGATATGTTGCTCCAAAAATGATAAAAGAGGCAACTTTACAATAGGTGTTGAGAATTTATGAAGGGAAAAGCAATCAACTTGATATTGCATGCACTTCTTGCCTATTGGTAACCCAATTATAAAATACAATGACCAAATTTATGGAAGCTTCATTTTGGGGAAAATGAGCATTAAATTTCACAAAAAAAGGAAAAAATTGCAATTTTTAATAAAAGTAGCATGTTTATTAGGATTCCGGCCGATTACTGCAGTGATGTTAATCTCAAAATATCCGCCTAAACCTAAGCTTTCCATGTATGGTATTTTTTTTGCCAGAATTTGCAACACTGCATGTGCAGTTGCTTTTCCTCCCCACGTCCATCGATTATTATTAGGCATAATCGGTACACATTTGTACTGTATACGTTTACGCATAGCCGATTCAACGCTCGTCCGCGTAACCATGGCAACGCACAGTGGGCCAGGGAGGAACCAAAGTGCGCCAAAACTTATTTTGGGTGATTTTTTTTCCTTCAATTCTCTTCTTGACCAGTTGAACTGTAATACATTGAGGAATACCTCAGTAAAATATTTAATTCCGGTAAGCACAACTAGGGTATAAATTTACTCCTTCAAACAGCAAAATCCTACATATTCACAGTTTTAGTGCAAAAGTGACTTATTTTATAAATCTTTCAATTCAACATGAAATTTTTAAGTTATTGATATGAAATTGCTCTCACATATTTCTGATAGTTCATTTCGTTGCATGAATTGGTTCAAATGTATAGAAACACAATCTTCAAGATATATTAAAGGTTAATTCACTGAAAATTGGACTAATTATCCAGGTTTTTTATAAATCCAGAGGAAACGTTTAGATTTTCGCAGAGTTCCGCTTATATTTTAATACCACAATTTTGTCTGATGTCTAAGCTTTAAGTTGATACCAAATTTGGCTGCCCAATCTTGCCCGTTGCTATGTTAGAGCCGATTCCCCTTGCCACATTGTCCCGAAAAATATGTTTGTTTTTAGTCTGCGGCTGGATCATGAAGGATTCGCGGTCATAAATCAAGGCGCTTGGGGGCGCGTGACACTTGTTCTGACACCGCGGACCAAAATAAACACATTTTTCGGGGCAATGTTGCAAGGAAAACGGCTCTAACATAATAACGGGCACAATCGGGCAGCCAAATCTGGTATCAACTTAAAGCTTAGATATCAGAGAATATGTTGGTAATACAATTTAAGCGGAAATCCCTGGACATCCAAACATTTCCTATGAATCCCCAGAAATTAGTTTTGGCACACTTTGGCTCCTCCCTGGCCCACTGTGCTACGCCTAGTTTATGTGATTCCTTTTCCGCTTATGTGCTTCCTTTTCCCTTATTTTGCAGTTATCTGCAAACAGGAAAATAGTTTAGAGTTTCTTTAAATGCGCCTCATACAACGCTCGTCCGCGTAACCATGGCAAACATTTCCTATAAATCCCCAGAAATTAGTTTTGGCACACTTTGGCTCCTCCCTGGCCCACTGTGCGACGCCTAGTTTATGTGATTCCTTTTCCGCTTATGTGCTTCCTTTTCGCTTATTTTGCAGTTATCTGCAAACAGGAAAATAGTTTAGAGTTTCTTTAAATGCGCCTCATACAAAAGAGCAGAATATCATAAACAGCTAAGTAGTCTTACCGATTTTCGCAGGAAATGTTTCATACAGAGACACAGTCCGTGGTACATGGTTCATACAGATGCTTTGTGAGGTGCTCCTTGAGAAGGCACATATCAGCGATTTGTCTACGATGTTAGAGCAGGTAAGTTAACTTTTTTTTCAAGTAGTGGCGTTTACAGGTAATCTAAATTCAAACACAGACACACCAAAACAAGCATGCGACTTTCCATACGTACAACGCTCACAAAATTGGAATATCAGTAAGAACCAATGTCGACTTTCCGTTATAAGTCAAATAGCGTTTGACCAGCCCTGCCGACAGAGGGCGTATACGTATACGAATTACATGTCATTGAATTAAAATATTCTTTAAAGGTACTATGTCCCATTTGCAGGCCAAAAAAATAAAAAGGTTAAATTCCAACGGCATTTGAAAGATAATACTAATTTAGAACTTCCCTACAAAAGGTGGGGCTTGAAAATGTCTTCAAGTGGGAAAATAACGACTATTATTTGTTAAATCGACTTAGGAGCTAAAGAGCCAATAAGTAATGATCTTGATTTTCAGACCATTGTACCGAATGGTCATACGTTTTATGCTGTGCAACGATTCGATCAGTTTAATTTTGGCCATCACAAGAAGTGGGCTATATAAGGGAGTTTGCAGATAGCACATGGTACAAATGACCCCAAATATCCACAGATCTTTTACACATGGAGAAGTTCCACTTTGAGCATCTTAGAATAATAACTGCCAAAGTCCTAGACGTTCATGAATACCTTTTGTTTGACCTCTTGAAAAGAATACTTCGACCTGCGTATCATAGAATGTACCGTTGGTGCATAAATGAATAATGTTACATAACTTTCATGAGCGCATATCCAGTATTCATCTCTGTGGGTTTTACCATTTTGGTACAAATGACCTGTATCTGCCCATGCGCAGATTGTATTTGTAAACTCCCTTATTGAGGTAGACAACAGCTCATTTTATGAATGTTATTACCAAAGAAGAAAAAAGCCAGTCAGTCACTCAATAGTGTCTGACAGTGAAGTCTAGCAAGTAAACGGGTTTCCTTGCGTAATTTGAATATTAGAACACTGCTAGCGTTCAAATTTCACAGATAGGACATACATGACATATTCATAATTCCTGCAAAATTCTACAGAATTTGCGGTTGGCTGCAAAAGGGACATAGTACCTTTAAGCAATGATTTTGATAAAGATTTCCCATAATTATTCATCCTCCAATCTGCAAAATATTTAGGAAATCTAGTCAGGAATCCATAATTAGTAGAAGCAGAGGTGTCGTGGTCGAGTGGATACGTCGTCGGACTGTCGATCAAAAGGTCAGCGGTTCGAGTCCCGCCGCGGCACTAATGTCCTTTGGCAAGACATTGATCTACATTTGCCACACTCAACCCAGTTAATGTAAATGGGTACCTGGCAGGAATTAATTCCTTGAAATGCTGGAGCGCTGTATACGGCAGCTAGGCTAAAGCCGGGGTAATAATAAAATACGCCTCGGAATAGAATTTCCAGACAGACGGCGCTATAGAAATGCCTATTATTATTTAGCATAAATCATACGCAAACCCTGTCGGCATGGCTAATCCAATAATAACGACAATCCGCCACTTTAAGCTAAAAATCTACATTGTTTCTGTCTTAATTATGTTAAAATTAAAATTAATTAAAGTATATCTTATTATGATTAGGTCATACAATTTTATATCTTTGATTGATGTATTTGAATATATTACACACATGCACTTATCATTCACTTTCATAGTTCACCGATTCTGCTTCTTTTTATCCAGGTAACAGGAAAAGTCGGGAAGATGGGCAACAAATACGGCCAATGTGTTGTTGTCGATAAACAAGGGGTCTCGAAGAAGTTATATTTTCTTCCTAAATACCCCCCATCAAAGAATGAATAGTCCAACAGTATCATGATGGATATGGTAGGAATTGTGCATTTTATATTTGTTTGTAAGGAAGCATGACATTTTTTAAAAATATTTTTTATACAAGCGTATAGATTTCAAACAAAAAAACAAAATTAAAGATGTCAAATTAAGTATGTAGATGGGTTTTTCATTCTAAACTATTCTGGTCATTAGGGTCTGTTGTGCCTTTTTCCCCCTTTTTATGGACCCGCAAAATATATTTCATTCATAACCAATGATATGAAATAATGTTATAAATTGTTATTATGTAGAATTTGCAGATCTCAAAATGTGGGCAAGTTCTTAAAGTGCCCATTGTATGTCAGTACTCAATCCTTAAACATATAATTATATCAATGAAATGCCTGCTACGAGTAAAATGTGTTTAATTTGTGTCACTCAAACTTTAAGTCTTTGAAATAAAACAAAGGTGTGGCATAGATGCCTATCAAGACCAAAAATAGCCCCACAAAGCCCAAAATATATCTTTGGACCAATAAGATGTATTGACCTTTGATTTTAATTTCAAAAACTTTTTGTTTTAAAGAACGTAAAACAATTTGACAAATCCTTCAAAAATTTTAAATTGGCTTTTGCATCGAAATCATGTTTTGATTTGGCAATAAAACATCAAGGATGATGGAGAAGAGCCCACATGCTGAAGGATTATGGATGCACGGTATTTTTATTCTTTAAAAATTGCTTTCGATATAGCTGTTCGCATCTTAAAATCTTCCGATGATTAGGTTGTACCTTCAAGATATGTTTTCAGTATAGTCGCAGAGATGAAAAAGAAGAAAATGAAGCGTTAATAATATATTTTGTTTTGTATCTGATCATTGTATACTTTGGAATGAAAGCATTAAAGAAGGTTTTGTATATGCTTCATCATATTATTCAACTATTTATAGTTGTACAATCAAATATGAAAGGGTTCAACTCTACATTGACCTGTTTTGTATCCTAAAATATACAACTTACCAAATTCTTTCTTTATAACAATATATGAGCATAAACAATCAGTGTAAAATTGTAAATGCAAATGGTCACAAGACTGCTCAACGCACTCCGACGGCCATTTTGAATGTGACGACACAATTTGTTGATTTTAAATATATAATAATGGACTGATCACGATTGGATGCAATTTACTCATATTTATCAAATCAATGTGTTTCAGATATTTAAATATATAAAAATGGCCTTGTGAAAATAAGGAATGCCCGACTAAAGCACTTGTCAAAATATTGAGGTCCAGAAATGATGTTTAACAATTAACATATCGAAACTAAACTCAAAACTAAACTCGATTCGATCAACTAGGAATGCTTAATACCCGATGGTGGCCATGTTTTGATTGGCACAATGGGTCCCCCAGGGTCAAGCTTCAATTGGCTCCATATCCTGAATAATTCAGTATCAAAACAACTATCTGCATGCCAGATTTAATGCTTCATAAAAAAGTGCATAATTACTAAACTATTTCGCCAGACTGGACTCTGCAGAGAGTTGAGCATCGAAGGTCACTACACTAGCTTTTTCATTATGTGTTCCATATGCTGGTGAATGACGCTAGGTGTTACTCGTGCATAAATAGAGAAGCAACAAGTAAATGGGAATGTAACATGTTAATAATGTGTTTTTATAGTGTATATAGTTCTACTTTTGTCAAACGATGCACGTTAGAGACAGTCCATCCATGATTCCCTGTAGATTAAAGTGTAAATAGCTTTTAAAAAAAAGCTAAATCACAGATATAGGCGAACGTGTATAGACACAGCCTTACACTACGGCCATTCTATTTCGACCTATCAATGTTGTTTGATTTTTCACTTGAGAAAGAAAAAAATTAAAAACTCGATAGCAACTATTTTTGACCAATCAACCAAAGGCAATTTCATTAGCCTTGACCATCACCTATTTAAAGCGCGAACAAGACAAACACGTAATTATTTTGGATAAAGGAAGTCATATCAAGATCTGCTCCTTCAGAAGCTGAAGATTGTATAACTTTGATAATATTTTGCATAATTATCAACTACGGCTTTTCAAGTTTAAACATAAATGAACGTAATAAGACCTTTCTTCAAATGTGGTAATCGCCATTTCATTATTCAAGTTCATAGTTGTCTAGCAAGGTGACAGTCTACAGGACATATACTCTAATTTTACACTTTACTACCCTTCCTTAAGACTTGAGCAGAGCCTAGCTATGTCAGTCGATGGCTCGTCTCGGGCTCGAATATGTTTATCGTAGGATGGCAAGTGGAAATATAAATGCAAGCTTCACGAAAAGAATTTGTGTGTAATCACGTTACTTTTATATAGAAAATATTAACTCTGTATGTGCCACACAAAAACCTCTTGGTGCCACAAGGGATAAGTATACTGATTCTTCAAAATTATTAAACTGATTCCAGTGCTAGATAAACTACATATCCTTCTGTCAATTCGTGCGTCTTGGACCATGCATAGAGGCAAAGAAACAAAAAAAAAGTCAGTACTTACTGCTCCATTATATTTCGATTGCAATTATACTCTTGTGCAACAAACTTTCATGAAATGCATCACACGCTTATGTAAACTACCTTAACATGTCAAACATTTCAAAACTTGTCTTAAGACACATTTATTCAAAATTGCTTTTGATGAGTAAGTTACTCTGTTCACATTGATGTATATATCATATGTATTGTAATTTGTAGGTTTATTTGTACTTTTTTGTTTAGTTTAATATGTAACTGTTTATCATTGGATTTTGTTTGTTAGAGCGCTTTATAGAGACTTCGGTGGAAAGCGCTTTATAAGTACCGTTTTTATTATTATTATTCCTATCGCATCTCAATATCTATATTGCGTTTTTACGTAACGATGTTAGTTTTTGTTACCGTTGTTTTTTGTTATAATAGAAATCGGTTTTTACATTTTCCAAATGAAATCGTTTGCTGTTCGTAGTGAGTTGTCGTTTACATGTTCTAATCTATACTGTAAATAAATTGTGCATGTACTTTGTTATATTACGCTATACTACTGTTGATTCATTATTGTTTGTATATCCTAATCAAACTAGATAATGTTACAAACCTTACTGATAGGAAGAAATAAATAAATGTTAGAGTACATGCAGCTCATCCTACGCTCTCTTTCTTTATCTCTACTCTCTAGTGCTCAAATTATATAATGAATATCGTGTATAGTGTAGTCCTCAGTATATTTCTCTTTCTTTCCCCCTCTCTCTCTCTATCCATCTTCCTACCCACCTTTAAATCTATTTATATCTATCTACCTACATACCGTTGTCTTTTCCTCTCTCGTTCACCCCTCTCTCTATTTTTGTTTCTCCCTTCATCTTTAAGCAGTAACATTTTGCATTTTGATTATATCTTTATTGGCTCATTGTAGTGGATGTGTATTATGTTTTTTGTTTTTGTATATTATGTCAGTAGTTGAAACTTCACATAAGAAGCCCAGCTTTAAAGTAGGTTCACTTGTTTATGTTGATGATTTACACAACAATCTTTCCTGTCGGTAATAACTGTGACTCAGGATTTATGATTCCACATTACTTAAAAAAATGTTTTGTAAAATGTATTATGCTTTTATAATTGTGTAAGGAATATGAATAAAAGCAACCAGTCAATCAATTTATCTGATACTTCATTTTGTTTTCTCTCTCTATTTCAGATGTTTACATACAACAGTTATCATACTATTGTGTAGCTTAAAACCTCAAGCGTTATTTTCTTTGGAACCTTGTCCTTATTAGTAAATTGACATCTTCTACCTTATTGATTGCAAACCTTAATTCTATTTCGGTTTCATTTGTACGATGATGAAAACAGATTTGATCTATTTGAGTTGCCCCAAATGTAAATGCTTCTGATTTAACAAATCTGTCAAAAGTTTAAACAATTTACTAAATATTTTTTAAATAAAACACATGTGATTTTCAAGACTATAAACGCCGTACGCTAAGGGCAGCAACGCCCAAAACAACGTGCATCTCGGAATTTCTCCTCAGTACACTTTCAATTTTCAATTTTTAATTTTAAAATGAATGTATTGAGAAATAAAGAGGATAGACCTACTGTAATGAAATGGTAAAGAAGTAAACGTAATGATAATCATTTCAAAAAAGTATAATAATTACTGTAATAAAAATGATAATATGAAAATGATAATAATAATGATTTTGATAATAATGGTAACAAAATAAAACAAATTTAAAACAAAATTATAATTGTACTGCTACTACTATGCTACTACTACTACTAATAATAATGATAAAACTTGTAATAGCCAAAAAATAACCCCCGAAACAACGACAACTAATAATAACAACAACCAGAACCTTCATCAAAGAATTGTTAGAGATCAAATACCAAGGGGCAGAGCGTATGTCCTTAAATTTAGCGACTGCCCAGGGGGGGGGGGGGGGGGTCTATGGTCCATTTTGAATACAATTGAATATCACCACCGAGACAAGCGAGTGGGGTGTTATCGCAACTGTACCCCCTCTTCCTATCCCATCATCCTCTTCCTTCTCACCATTTCCCACCTCTGTTTATCTAATTTTTCCATTTAAGAGGTGGGGGGGGGGGCAGCGGCGTGCTCCCCATACCCCTCCGAACACTGCTCGACTATATTCCTAGACGTCATAATTTCATTCGTTCTTTGTCCCATCCCAGTTGCCGTTATCGCATACTAGTTCACTTAAATAGAAGAGTTTTAAAATAGTTCATTATTTTTTTGTTAAAGCCATCATATCTCCGTATATAGTTTTAATGCACTTTGGTTAGATGTAATATTTACTACTGTCATTCGAAAGGATAGAAAGTTCATGCATTCCTGAAATCACGCTAATGATAATGAATTCTTTATAAGACGCTAATATTATCTAACAATTTTATAACCAATATAGTTTTATTTGGTATTCTTCGTGTGAAATGGAAACGGCAATATTATTTCATTCTGTTACTGGGCCGTATTAAAGAATTCTGATGTTCTTCAGGTATGACCTCCTCCATTATAGTCATATCGTGCTCGTTGGATGTTGGCCTCGAGAACTGTTGCCAAATTTACATGTAAAGAAGATTTTTGGTGTGAAAATGTCTGATAAAAAGATCACAAATAAGCTATTCAAGGTTGGGTCTGGAAGAAACTGTAGTTGAAGTGTTTAATCGAGGTGAATGGGTCATGTGTAGGAATGGGAAGATAATGAACCTGTAAAAAGAGCATGGGAATTGGAAATGGATGGCATAAGAGGAGATGGAAGACCCGAGGTCTTATGAAGCGAAATGAGGAGGATGCTCCAGATAAGAAGAAGTGGAGGGTGGGAAAAATAATAACAGTATTTTAAGTGAAAATGTCTTCATTTTGTGTAAATTGGGATGTACATGTGTTTCTACAATTATTTTAGGTACTCGATTGGAAATTAAATTTTGAGTGTTTGTGCGTACTATGGAAATGTAATAATTACAATTGCCTCCTTTTGGAGGAAAATTGGGAGAGAATGAATCGACTTATTACATGCTTGTGTAAAATTAGAAGTATTAGAAATAAAGATATTTACTTTACGAAACGATATTGATTGTACGTGAAGTAATTCTTGGGAAATTATAACCTCATTACTCTTCATCCTGGTCTGTAGATAAAGATAATACATGGCATCACCAAACCCTGAATTCTTTCCCCAAAAGATTTCCTCCTTTTCCTAACGAAATAGATATTATTATTACTGTCATCAAATTATTGAAGCAAAGAGGGCGGTATGTGTCTATTTTGATCTTATACTTTCGGAAAAAATACATTATTTGTATAATGACCATTGACCCAGTAGTTCTTTCATTCGTCATTCCACTATCTCGATTCTTTTCAAATACCTGCGCAGCCAGCCGAATAACAATACTCTTGAAAGGCTTTGTGTAGAAATAGTGGCCCCAATAGTGATCAATTGAAAATCGTAGCTGCGAAAATATTTTCCCACCAGTTGAAATGTACATGATAACGTCAAAAACATGACTGTGTCTAAATATAGTAGTTGATCTTTGCTCATTTAATTGTGTTTCATTGTGGAAACGGTGAAAAGTGTATCGACTGCTCAAATGTTGTTTTGCCAGATACTTTGCAGGATGGATATAAAAGTGAGCTCAGCTTTGATGTACATAATTATGTCAGAGGTTTATAGTTTAATGTATTTCAATACATTTAGGTATGCACCAAATCATTTAGGGCTAGTTGTAAGCAAGTGAATGAGAAGATGTTTTTTGGTTGGCTTGCATAAGATTTGCTGTTGACTTTATTTCGCATTTCAATAGAAAGAGCCAGAATATAGTAACTAAAATTGAAAAATATAAACGGTATAATCTGAGAGTAAGGATTTACGTAGTGAATGTTTCAACATGGGCCTTCGGTATTCATATGGATAACTAATAGGTTTCATAAAGGAAGAGTTAAGAGAAACTATGAAACACAAATCACACACTGACAAATGACAATAATTTATCTAGTCTCTTTAATTAAAGTATGTTTTTTAACAAAATCTGTCAATCTTTAAAAGGAAAACAAAATTAAAACATGAGATAAATTTTGTTTTGTATCTATTTTTAAAGGTTATAAATGGTATTTAGTCTGCACGGACGAGCCGGACTTTTTGTCTTACAGAAGAAAATCTATCATTTTTAACATGGATTTTGTTAGTTAGGCAAATGTTATTGCCAAGTGCAAATTATCGTGAAATTAAAAAGATATTAATATTTTCTCAATCATTACCAGTTGCATAACGTGATACTATCCATTAGGGGCCCTGGAACGATACGATGGGAGGGAGGGGGGGGGGAACCAGTTTTACTAGAACAATGAATAGCGTTTGTACTTGTATAAGAATACTGAATTGGGGCGGTGCGATAGGTGGTCCATTCGTCTTCTTTTCTCGTCATATTCCCCTTCTCCTTTTCCTTTATCTGTTCTTGTTTTAATGTGTTTTGTATTTCCTTGTTACCATTCCATGGGGAGGGGGGAGGGTCATGTTGGACGGTGTTCCAGAGTTATGAAGGGGGAGGGGGAGGGGGGAGCAATAAGTCGCAACCATTGAAGTAAATTGAAACATTCCTCGTTAGTTGACATTTACAATTGATACATTTTTTCTCTATGCTCTGGTTCTGTCAGAACTGTTCAGAAAAATGTGCCCCCAAATCATCCGGGTATTAACTATGATCCTTCATTCGGAGAAGGAATATGTTAACATTATTTGAAAACCTATTCCTTACGTGTTTTTCCAGTCTAATGAAATTGAATACCCAAACCAACAGATTCAAAAGTTCAAAGCCGAAAATTATAAAAACAATTACCAAAGGTGTATTGCCCCCTTATGTCTAACCCATGGTCTTTTATTCGTAAAAACGTAAACAAGACATGGGTGGGGGGGGGGGGAGGGGGGGGGACGAAATGCGAGCGACGGGGGAGCATAGTATAAACTGTGTTTACGTGATACCAACGGAATAAAGATTTTCTACAATATTTACTTGTACAGTTTGAAGGGTATCGTGCGAGTTAGTGTAGCGACCGAGCGACAATGTTTTTTGCATTCTTATTAGCCTAAACGTTTCACTCTTGGGCCCTCCAGAGCATAAAAGTGCGTTGCAGTCTTTTAGTCAGTATTTGCTTTTCATTTTTTTCTTTCTCACTTTTTCAAAAGTTTTTTTTTTGGGGGGGGGGGAGGGGACGATCCCTTTTAAAGAAAATGAGAGGGACTTGACAAAGATAATTTTATCTGACCTGACTTGAACAAGATAATGTAATCACTCCAACTTGACAAATATAAAATGATCTGACCTGATTTGAAAAAGTTAATACTATCTTTTACATTATATACGCACACATATAGGCTATATCAATGTGATATATTGCGTTCCATTGAGTGACTATATTGTTTTGCATTTCGAGGTATTACAATTGTGAAGATAAAGAAAACCTGTCCGAGTGAGGGATTTTTTAAAAATTAAAACAAGAAACAAATTAGCTGAAATTATATAAAAGTAAGCTTTGATAAATTTAAAAAGAGTAATTAATTTCATTCTGACCTTTAAAGAAATTAAAATAATGCTTAAGAGACGTGAAATTTTATTTCCCACTTTTTTGCTCATTGTTCATTTGCAAAGATATACTATGACTCTGGTTTGTTAGTTTACGCACAAAAGCCATAATGATTTTTTTAACCTTTAGTAATATTTCTATACAATGAAACTCTATATCACCATTAAAGACATTTAAAACAACGTGTTCTTTTACAATGAGCTTATAATTAATGAGTACACCAGCTCCAAAACCATGACTATCTCTGTTTTTGCCATAAAATGTGTGATTAGGAAATGTTTCCCAGGAATTCAGGTTACCTGTTAAGTAAAGCAATAACATCAAGTTCAACTTTCAACCCCTGAAGGTACAAAGATATAGCTTAATGGTTCCTATTCAAGCCTCTACAATTCATTTGAACAAATGAAACTTTGCTAGAATTTCGGAAATCAACGATCATATTATTAAATTGTCAAATAAAAATCGAAGTACAATGTATCTGTTCCACACACTCCATGAAAGCTGTCATGAACTGTTATATATGATTGAGTATGAAAAACACTCTCTTCAGAATACCAAAAAGACCAGATATTAAACGATTTTTACATATAAATATGCAGGAAATATAATTTCAAAAATTGATGTAAACAAAAATAAAACAAGGAAAAGGCCAATATATCCCTTAAAACTACAAGTATATGTCCGATTAAAGATATGTCATGGAGAAATGGAGTAGTTGTAGATTACTTTTAGATTGCATCAACCAGGTAAGATAACTCAGTTTCATTGCTTTAGTACAAATCAAGTTTTGTCAAATCTTATTTGCAATTGATGAGTTTCCTGTTTTGGGTCCCGGCTTTGTTTGGGACCAAGCGCCCTAAACTCTGCCTATTAATCGCAACTATATTGATCGGAACTATATACATAATAAATAGGAGAGTGCAACCTTACGATGAACCAAAGGAATTGCGATTACTCTTGATAATACGGGGCCCTGTTATCAGTTCGTAAGCGGTCTCGTCAGACTGACTGTGGTGTAAGTGAGATTTTGATCGACTGGGACTGTGATAATAAAAGCTCCTCTATGCTTTTGTCATACACAATAGTTTTCCACCCACCTAATGAAAATATGAGTGATTGGAAATCCCCAGTTCTTGAACGTGTAATACCGTTGGGATAACAATACGAAGCGTGCAAGAGGATCATATTGTATCTCATTTCACCCAGAGGCAGCGGGCAGCGAACGTAGGGTAAGTTGCCTAGTTAGTTAAATATCATTTTAATCTAATTGTATTTAGAAAAAATGTCTACGGTCTCCACAGGGGGCATTGTGGTAAACTTATAAGATAGGTTTGTAAGAATGATGATCATCACGATTTCATTATTTTCATGTGTGGATTGTACTCGTAAACGCTTTTCCAAACAGCTTTGAAAAGAGTTGCCCCGCAGTTACCCATGTCTTTACCGTGAAGTAGGCAAGAGCATTAACCCTTAATAGTGCCACCAGCTCCTCATGGATATCATTCGGTTCCTTCAGGAGCCCCATGAAACAGACGACTGCACGTTGCTCAACGGTATCCATTGATACATGTCATTTTCCCCAGGTGCTCCGATTTGAACGGCTGCTCTAATCTTCTTCTTCTTCGTTTGGTATTATAATGGCTATTAGTCAAATTTGACTATTGTTGTCTATTTCATCGCATCTCTTTCTTTTAATGTCTTGGTAAAATAAGAAAATAAAAACATTTTTTTTCCCAATCTCATTTTAGTCATAGTCTACCCAGTGTTATGTAACAAAAAACAAAAACAAAAAAATTATTTCAAATTAAACCACGATCCGCACACAGTTCCAACTCACGCTGGCCATGTCCTTTCTATGATGCCTTCTTACCAGCCCAGCGAGTTACGTTACGCCGTACGCTTCTCGGTTGATAAACTCAACCTAGGTCACTCTGGCATAGACAAGGGGGCGTCGTGTACCTGTATGTTTAGAGGGTTTATTTATTAATTTGTTATTTATTAGGAGAAAAACAACTGCAAAAACAAGTAAAGGCAAAACGCTTGTGGGTTTTATTAGTTTATATGAGTTAGTACATGAGATAATTTATATAGTGCATGACTTTTAACTACTATAATTATTTCATTTGTTTTAAATATTTGTTTGTTTTATTTTTATTTCATTTTTTTCAAATAAATTAAAAGATGCCTAAATAAGAGATAGGCCTATAGAATCAAAACTTAAAATAATCAATACGCTGATAGGACTATATATACTTATATACACAATACCTATTTTCTCTTCTATTCAGTTCAAATTGATTGCGGTTTTTGTTTTTCTCTTCTTTTTTCATTTTTTAAATTTTGTGTTTTGTTGTTGTCGTTGATTTTACTCTTTACATAATCGCCTCGTTTTAAAAACGACACGAGCAATTACCATGTGTACACGAGAGTCACTTTTTCGTAAACATATCATAATGTCCTCTTCCTTGGAAATATTAACGTCTGACATTAATATGGCCCTTTCTATTATATACTTTGGACATTCTATCAAAAAATGTATGACCGTTTCTATTGTTGGACAGCTGTCACAGAAACCTGTGGAGTGGATGCCCAAACGTATGAGGTCCTGGTTGAGTCCAGACACTCCCAGGCGTAGTCGCCTAAGAATAGTTTCAGTTTTTCTTCCCAATTTACAAGAATATTGTGAGATAACATTTGGCTGAAGGATTTTTAATGCCGATTGGGTATCATTCCACCTTTTTTGCCAAAGTAACTTTGAACTGTACAAAATTAAACTTGTCTTTTCAAATAACGTCAATTTATTATGCATTTCAATTTCCTGAGTTAGAGCTTTCTTTGCGTAGAAGTCTGCCTTTCCCACTATCCCACAGTGACTTGGAATCCATTCCAAAGAGAGTTCGATCCCTCTATATTTCAATCGGGTCGTTATTATAAATATTGCTGTGACAAAGGATTGGTCACTGAAATGTTTCAAGGCTGTGTGGGCACTTAAGCAGTCGCTAAAAAGGACTGCACCTGTATAGATATTTGTTTCTTCGATCTATTGAAGGGCAAGAACAATGGCAGCCAACTCGGCTTTATATGATGAGGTAAAATTCGCTAATCTTTTACATTGGTGTACAGAAAAGTGTGGGATATAGAATGCAGCCGAGCATTTGCCCTTCTCCGGAAACTTAGATCCATCTGATATATATGCAACTGGTTCGACCATTTTGAATTAATCAATTCTAAGCTCTGTTGCTGTAGTTCATTCGGATGGTCGGCTTTTGAGATCCGAGAGCTCAACTCGGTCGAAACCAGTGGGGGTTCAAAAAGCCATGGCGGTAATGGGGAAGGTATACGGCAGTTTCTGTCATGAAGTTTTGTATTTTACTCTGGGTTCTATACCCGAAAGGTTTATTAAGAAAGTCTTTTCCCTTGAGATAATCAAATTGCCAACATGGCCCTATGTTTTGTGATAATGGGTGGTTTGGGGATCTTTCGATACTTTGTCTATATTTACTTGACACAATTTGTCTCCTTAGATCCGAGGAAAATTCACCCATTTCCACTTGTAATTTCTGTAGGGAAGTGAGAGGTAGTCCTCCCGCACAAATCTGTAGCGATTGGTATTGCACCGAATCAAGTGCTTTTTGTAGTGGTAGTAGCGCTATCGTAAGCCTCACATCCATAGTCGAGTAAGGATCTTATGAGTTCCCTGTAAACCTTTACGAGGGATTAAGAAGAGCTCCCCCATTTAGTTCCCGTTAAACGTCTCAGGATATTCAATTTTCTTTTACATGTCTTTACAACATTTTCCACGTGTGGCTTCCAGGTCAATTTCTTGTCAAAAGTTACCCCCAGAAAATGATGAGTATTCTGAAAGAGCACTTTACTCCCCATTAATTCTACTTGCGATGGTGAGAGATACATTGTACTTTTTGTATAAAAATATAGGGACTGTCTTATCAGCCGAAAGCCGAAATCCCCATCTGCGAAACCAAGTCTGGAGCCTATTCAGGTATTCCTGTAGTTTGTTTGATATTTGAAGGATATCCCTACCTGATGCTCATATGACAACATCATCAGCATACAGCTAAAGGCACTGAAGGATCTATAGGGATATCACTAATCATTAAATTAAATAGCAGTGGACTAAAAATACTTCCTTTTGGGAGTCCATTATGTATTATGTTTTTGATTCAGTATTATAAATTCTCACCTGAAAGGTACGTCCTGTCAAATAATTTTGTAGATATTGTAACAAATTTCTTTCTATTCCTTTTTGGGCGAGTTTGTATAGGAGTCCATTTATCCATAATTTATCATAAGCTTTCTCAATATCTAGGAACACAACTATTATGTGTTCATTACAATTTATACTTTTTTGAATATCGTTTTCTAGGAGAACTATGTTGTCTATGGCACTCCGCCCTTTTCTAAACCCGCTAATACAATTAGGCAGTAACTCATGTTACTTTTATCCAACGCTCGATTATTTTGGCGAAGCATGATGTGAGTGAAATAGGTCTATATGATGATGCTTTCCGGGGATCTTTTCAAGGTTTCAAAATTGGTATCAAAATAGAGTGCTTCCTTTAGGAAAGTTTTCATACACCTCATAAGGAATGTTATCTTGACCAGGGGCAGTCCGCTTTTTTTTGTTTTACTGTACTGCCTTTTCTAATTCAATGAGTAAAAAGGGTTCATTGATAATTACACTCTCCTGAATATTCATACTATACTTTACTCAAGCTAAATACTGTTCATTTACCCTACCTTCTCTCATTCCTAAAGATTGAAAGTAGTGTCCAAAAACATCCACCTTTTCTTTAGTCGTTTTATGCAGGTCCAGATTTTTGACTCAGGCATGTAACGATCCAGTTTCGTGCAAAAGGCTTGCCAATATTTTTGTTCTGCTTGGCGGAGAACTCGTTGTGCCATTGTTTTCTTGTTACGATAATCATCTATATTCTCCAGCGTTATCATTCTACCTTTAGAAAGCTTGTTACTCGCTTTATTTCTTTCTTTAATTTAAGCAGAACATTCTTTTGTCCACCATGGGACCGGGTTTTGTTTCTTTTTACTCTTTTGGGAAACAGTTTCCTTTATAACTTCTTTTAGGTACTCCATAAATTGGGAGAACATTTCCTTTACATTTTTTTTTTAATGTAATCTGTTCATTTAATACTTCTTCACATTTCTTTGCAAAGTTAGACCAGTTCATATTCTTAAAAGAAAAAGGCTTTTCTACCACATTTCCATAAAGCATTCTTGCATTTGCTCTATGCGAATCTGTATTTTTTTCGAGAGACATTTGGAGAGAGATTGGGAAGTGGTCACTACCAAAAGTACTCCGCATGACTCCCCATTTACACTTACACGCTAAAGAAGGAGATGTGATACTTAGATCCAGACATGATGTTTTCCCCGTTCGTGGGTCTAATCTGGTCCCCTCTCCATTGTTCAAAATAATCAAACTGTTCTTATTCAAAAAAATGTTCTATTACTTCACCGTTTTTGTCTGTTTTCTCGCTGCCCCATAACACATTGTGAGCATTAAAATCTCCCATTATAAGGACGTTCTCCATGAACTTATTCATAATATTTTCATTCAGTTTATTACAAGGGTTATAATAATTAATGATTAACAATTTTTTTCCCCTATGTAAACATTCATTTGCTGTAATTCTAAGTTTGCATCTGTGAAAGGACCCTCGTACTTAATCCTTTCATGGACATATATAGCACAGCCTCCTCTAATGTTAATTTGTCTGTTTCTAGAAAAGCATGTTTATTCCGGAATATTCACAATTATGTTATTATGAAACCAGGTCTCCTGTATGCAAATAATATCATATTTAAAATCCTTGTGTAAGTTAAAATAATTTAATAATTCAATGCCGTGCCCTAAGAGTCCCTGGGCGTTCCAGTGTAAAATGGAAAGTATCATGAATAACTTAAACCCTATCATTTGTTCTATCATATGTACTATTTTGTTGCAGCGCCCTAGGTAGGGTGCTGCTGAAGTTAAATGGTGTCACCGGGAATTGAAAAGATGACATTTTCATAAGACATAATAACGTCAGCCAGGAGCGGAACAAGCCAGCGACAAGAGGGAGGGGGGGGGGGGGGGGCAATTCGTGAGGAAATATTTAGTGGCGTTAGAGGACTAGGCTATTTGTTTTTAAGAATTAAAACAAACATTGACCAGGGGGGGGGGAGCCCGCTTAATTTGTGTTGTTTAAAAAAGGTAAAATGTACGTAACCATTTTAATTGTTTACCTGTTTGGAGCTAGGGGGCGGGGGGGGGGGGGGGGTGCCGGGCCCGACATTGTGGATCCGCGCATGACGTCACCCTATATATGCTCCTTAATAGTCGGGCTATGAACGTATTGAGCAAAACTCGTAGTTGTTGATAGATCGATAGAACAACATATTGTATACCTTTAATTTATTATTTTATATCCACTTTTACGAAAACCACATATTGAAAATTGCCTTTAAAGAGTTTTCTCACGTTGCTGCAGATTCGTCGATTCAAGATCATATCCATGAACGTCCACTTGATATTTTGTCTGAACTTTGAACTCACGGATAAGGTAGTCTTTCATTTGATTTTCATTATTTGATTGAAATTCAAAAGCACATGAAAAAACAAAGGTTACAAAATTGCCCGGTGGCAAATGGGCCAGCAATTTACATTTCATATGCTCATTGCATTTGATTGTTTTTCCCCTTCTTCTTCTTTCTGTTTTGTTATTGCTACAATTCAAGTTATGCGCGCGCTTTTTCAACTTTAGATGTGCCTTGTTTAGTGTGCAGTCAGTCACATTGCACTTTAAAGAGCGCACTAGTCACTCACGCAGTACCACGTCACATAAAATTAATAGAATATATCATTCATTGTCTTCTTCCAAAACAAAAGAAGAAACTTTCCATCCAGGTGAATCTTATTACATAAAATTACACAACATATGCAAAATTTATAATATGAATACATCCATATCAAAATATCAAATGTATACAAAGTATGACGCCTCGTCGCCTCGTATGCAACGGATATAGCTTTAGAAAGCGGTAACACCCTTCCCACTCTCGGCAGACGTCAAACAAACTATTAAAATAGCGTTACTTGTATATTCTCAACTTAGGTTTTCCGTTTATATTGAATCCGATGTCTGGGGGTATCAGTATATCTGTACAGCGCTTACATACATCATAGATGTATTAAGCGCTATATAAAAGCGTAATTATTATTATTTATATATTTGTAAACATTTGATTCGCATTTATAAGAGTACATCGAATTCCTAAATAAAAGGAAGTATACACGGGTCTATCTGGATATGACAGTATTTTGATTAAAACAAAAGTTGTATGATGGGACTATGAAAATGGATGGATTGGCCATAACTTCATCTTAAAATGAGTGAACCAAAATCGGCAATTTTCACCGAAATCTTTATTTTTTTCATGTTACAAATGATAGTATCATCACTGTTATGTGTTTACTAGCACGCCTTTTGTGAGAGCGCAATGTATAGCTAAAAGTGTCTTAAACAAAAAAAGTCACATATTGTTTTGAATGAAATTTCATTCTTACACTACAATATTGATCAATATCGTTGATAAAATTGGCTTCAAAATAATAATCTTACGTTTAGATATGTATATACATTGTAGAATTGTGATTGAAAACAGCATTTCAAGTGAAGCATTTCTTTCATGTTGTGTAAATTGGGATAAACATGCGTTTTTACAATCGTTTTAGGAACTTGATTGCAAATGAACGTTAAATTTCGGGGGCGTACTATGGAAATATAATAATCAGATTTGCCTCCTTCTGGAGGAAAATTTTGAAAGATTGGATCGACCTTCTATTTACGTGATTGCATAACATTAGAAGTATACATAAAGACATTTTGTGCAATGTTTTTGATTGTATGTGAAGCGATTCATTGAAAATGGTAACCTCATTACTTTTCATCCCGGAATGTCAATGATAATACATGGTATCCCCAAACCCTCAATTCTTTCAATTGTTCCCTCTCTTTCTAAAAGAAATAGTTGTTATTAGTATTACTATTATCATATTATTAAGAAAAAAAGGGTGGTGTGTGTCTTAAAAAAAAAAATTCATCCGGAACCACATCTTATTTGTATAATGACCATTAATCCAATAGTTCCTTCATACGTCATTCCACTATTTCAATTATATTCAATGAATTTCAGCTCAGCCAGCCGAATAACAATACTCATGACGGCTTTGTATAGAAATAGTGGCCCGAATAGTGAAAACAAAAAAATCATAGGTGCAAAAATATTTGCCAAGCAGTTGAAAAGCCGTGGACAAATAAAAAACATGCTTGTGTTTAATCAAGGTAGTTGAACATTGCTCATTTCATTGCGTTTCATTGTAGAATCGGTGAAAAACGTTTTGACTGCTCCTACATTATGTTTCGGCCAAATTCTTCACAGCATGGATACACAAAATAAGCTCCGCTTTGATGTAGATATGTCAGAGGTATATAGTTGAATGTATTTCAATACATTTAGGTATACTCCAATTCATATAGGGTCTATAATATACAAGTGGATGAAAATAGATCTTGCGGTTGGCTTGTATAAAGATTGGTCTTGACTTCATAACTTATTTCAATAACAAGAGAGAAAAACAATGCACATTATAGGAGAGAGGCAACTAAGAAGATAGTAACACAAAAAAAAACTATAAACATTATAAACCGAGAGTAAAGAAAAACCTTTTTTGACACATTCAAATATAAATTACACCGACAAATAATTAAAAAGTACTAATCATAGATTGTTATTCAAGTCTGGTTAAGTTAGGCGTATAATATATGCATAAGTTTAGATTGATTTCAGTGGAACTTATTTAATGTATGTCATTAAATAAAATTTGTCAATTTTTAAAAGGAAAACAAAAAGACACATGGGTTAAATGTTTACTTCTTATCTGTTTCAAAAAATGGTTAGGAGAATTTACTGTTAATCACTGTTAGAGGGTGATGCACAGTGACGCCTTCAGAGAAAACTATAAACATTTTCGTGGTTTGAGAATTTTTGCAGGATTTGTTGCAGGTTAGAGAGTTAGTACAGTAGAATGAATATAATAAGTAACATTCAATACAAAAATTACACAATTTTTCATCAACCTTACAACAATGTTACCGAGTCACTTTAAAGGTAATAAATCCTTTTCAGTCAGCACAGCCGAGCCGTACCTTTTTGTTACAAAAGATAAGCTATCATTTATAACTTTATTAGTGAGGCAAATACAATTGCCAAGACAGTAGTGCAAAGCATCGTGAAAAGAGAAATATAGCAATATTTACACAACCATAACCAATGGCATAGCATGATTCCACCCAATGAGGGGCCCTACAACGATGCCTTTTTAAAATTCTTTTTTAAATGTATATATATATTTTTTTTTCTTTTTTGGGGGGGTCAACAGTTATACTCGGAATATGATAAGCGAGTATACACGTTGAAGGTTACTGATTTGGGGCGTTACGGGATTTGGTCTGTGCCTATACTTTTTTCGTCACATTCCCCTTCTCCCTTCCCCTTGTCACTTCTTGTATTTCATTTTTGCAATGCCTTTTCCACCACTCAATGTGTGTGTAATTAACTTTAAGTGATTAACTATAAATTCTCCCAACCATTTTTGAATTTTCCCAACCGTTTTTCCATGGAGAAAAGACATAAAACAGGCTATTACAATTCTTTTAACACTTAAATGTCTGGAATGGTATGGGGAGCCAATTCATTGCTTTGAGACGATCTACATTCACCTAAAATGTAATTAAATTGTAATAATATAGTTGGGAGAATAAAGGAATCGATCAGATCAGTTTTTCCCAATTTGTATCATTAAGAATTTCAAATGTTCAGATTATCTTTAATTGTTCATCTAGCATTGAAGTCACTACTTTAGCACCATTTTGTCTCATCTGTCAATGATACCAAGTCCCTTTAATATTCGAGACATAGTTGTTTTTATACGCTCGGGGAGGTTACATCGTGCTATGGGCAATAGCACGATTGTAACCTCCCCTTGAGCGTATAAAAACAACTATGTCTCTCAAAACAGTAATTATTACTATAATATTGTCAACTATTCATGGATATCATTTGGTTACAACAAAATGAACATCTAGCGGAACACAATGAAACAGATGACTGGCGTTGCCGAACGACATCCGTTGATATAGTCATTTGTTAAAGGCTCGGGTGCTCACGATTTGAATGGCTGCACTAATTACTATGTGGGGGTGCCGCTAAAATGAAATCGACTTATACTTCACCGTATACTTAACTGTTCCTTCATAGTTCGGGTTTTGAACTTTTTCCCCCCTCTGTTTCTCCAAAAGAAAATCAAACTGAGAGGCGGAGGGGGGGGGGGGGCGCTTACATGTCCTTCCGAACACTGCTTGCCCATGTTCCTAGACGTCATGATTTCTCTCTTTGTTTGTCCCATCCCAGATGCCGTTATCGCATACTAGTCCTGTCAAATAGAAGACTTAAGAAAAGTTCATTAACAAAAACCTTTAATTGAAAGCCATCAGTTCTCATTTTTTTTTGGTTCAAATGCACTTCTGTTAGGAATCATATTTATTACTGTCATTAGATAGGATAGAAAGTTCATGCATGCCTGAAAACACGATAATGTTATCTCACGGGTATATATATTTAAAACTCTCATTGGTATTCTTCGTGTGAAATGGAAATGGCGATATTATTTCATTCTGTCACTGGAGCGTATTAAAGACGTTCTTCAGTTATGACCTCATACATTTGAGTCTCATTCATGCTCGTGGGATGTTAGCCTCCAGGGCTGTTGGCAAATTTAGATCGTTAATGTAAAGAAGATGTGTGGTGTGAAAGTGTCCGAATGAAAGAACACAAATGAGCTAACGAAAAGGTTTGGTCTGGAAGAAACAGTGGTGGAAGTGGTCAAGAGAAGTGGACTAAGGTGGATGGGTCATGTGTTGGGAAGGGAAAATAATGAACCTGTGAAAAGAGCACGGGATCTGGAATTAGATGGCCTAAGAGGAGAAGAAAGACCCGAGGTCTTATGAAGCGAAATGAGGAGGATGCTCCAGATGAGAAGAAGTGGAGGGTGGGTAAAATAATAACAGTATTTTAAGTGAAAATGTCTTTCATTTTATGTAAATTGGGTTGTAGATGTGTTTGTACAATTATTTTAGGTACTCGGTTGGAAACGATTTTTGTTGTGTATGCGCGTACTATGGAAATGTAATAATTAAAATTGCCTCTTTTTGGAGGATAATTTGGAGAGAATGAATCGACTTATTACATGATTGCGTAAAATTAGAAGTATTAGAAATAAACATATTTACTTTTCGAAATGATATTGATGGTATGTGTAGCAATTCTTGGGAAATTATAACATCATTACTTTTCACCCGGACTGTAGAATATAAATAATACATGGCATCACTAAAACGTGAATTCTTTCCACCCCCCAAATTTTTTTTTCCTCCCTTTCCTAACGAAACAGTTATTATTATGACTATTATCAAATTTGTTGAAGCAAAGAGGGCGGTATGTGTCTTTTTTGAGCTTATACATTCGGAACAATCAATTATTTGTATAATGACCTTTGACCCGATAGTTCTTTCATTCGTCATTCCACCATCTCAATTATTTTCAAATACTGTCTGCGCAGCCAGCCGAATAGCAATACTCTTGAAAGACTTTGTGTAGATATGATAGCCAGAATAGTGATCAATTGAAAATCGTAGCTGCGAAAATATTTTCCCACCAGTTGAAATGTACATGATAACGTCAAAAACATGACTGTGTCTAAATATAGTAGTTGATCTTTGCTCATTTAATTGTGTTTCATTGTGGAAAAGGTGAAAAGCGTATCGGCTGCTCAAATGTTGTTTTGCCAGATACTATGCAGGATGAATATAAAAGTAAGCTCAAGCACGTAGCCAGAGTTTGATGTTTGAGGGGGGGGGGGGGGGGCACCTACATGTAATCAATCGAGGTAAAAAAGGGGGTCTACAATGTATCTGTTCCAAACACTCCATGAAAGTGGTCATCAACTGTTATAGATCATTGAGTATGCAAAACACTCTCTTCAGAATACCAAAAAGACCAGATATTAAACAATTATTACATATAAATATGCAGGAAATATAATTTCAAAGACATGTGAAAAAATTGATGTAAACAAAAAGAAAACAAGGAAAAGGCCAATATATCCCTTAAAACTACAAGTAAAATGTCCGATTAAAGATATGTCATGGAGAAATGGAGCAGTTGTAGATGACTTTTAGATTGCATCAACCAGGTAAGATAACTCAGTTTCATTGCTTTAGTACAAATCGTGTTTTTTTATGCAAGTTTTGTCAAATCTTATTTGCAATTGATGAGTTTCCTGTTTTGGGTCCCGGCTTTGTTTGGGACCAAGCGCCCTAAACTCTGCCTATTAATCGCAACTCTATCAATCGGAACTATATACATAATAAATGGGGGAGTGCAAACTTACGATTGATTATAGGAATTGTGATTACTCGTGATAATACGGGGCCATGTCATCTGTCCATTTGTGGTCTCGTCAGACTGACTGTGGTGTAAGTGAGACTTTGATCGACTGGGACTCTGATAAAAGCTCCTCTATGCTTTTGACATAGACAATAGTTTTCCACCCACCTAATTAAAATATGAGTGAGTGAAAATCCCCAATTCTTGAACGTGTAATACCGTTGGGATAACAATACGAGGCGAGCAAAAGGAACATATTGTATCTCATTTCACCCAGAGGCAGCAGGCAGTGAACGTAGGGTAAGTTGCCTAGTTAGCTAATTATCTTTTTAATCTAATTGTATATAGAAAAAATTTCTACAGTCTCCACAGGGGACATTGTTGTAAACTTATAATATAGGTTTGTAAGAATGATGATCATCATGATTTCCTTATTTTCATGTGTGGGTTGTACTCGTAAACGCTTTTCCAGACAGCTTTGAAAAGAGTTACCCCGGAGTTACCCATGTCTTTACCGTGGAGTAGGCAAAAACATTGTCCCTTAAAACTGCCACTAGCTCCTCATGGATATCATTCGGTTATTTCTGGAGCACCAAGAAAAAGATGACTGCACGTTGCTCAACGGTATTTATTGATATACACTCTAAATTACAGGGATTTAAATTTAAATCTATAGGATTTATTTTTAAATCTTTCATGTACTGTAGGTAGGGACCAATCGATGTGGATTTAAAATTGTGACCCGGCACCACAAAACCACCAAAAAGTCGCAAAAAAATATTTTCCTGATTTCATCTGATTATGAAAGAAGAAGTTCTCCTCATTAAAATGGTATATTACTTGTCCAAATTGAAGCTTCCTAACCCTTTCAATTTAGTGAATGAAAAGAGCTGGTGAGGGAGGTTACTGGTATTAAATTGTGAGAAAGAGAGCTTTAAAGTTTGGGGCTATTCAAGCATGCGGAGCAAGCAAACCACAGGGAAATCAATAGAAGGGTGAATCAAAAGGCCATAGCAACCACTATGAAGAGATTTTCAGATTAGGCTGAAATTTGGCCTGATGGTCAAACATAGTCTGTTCATTATGTTTCTGAGGTTTCAATGTGTGAACTTAAGTCTTTCAAAAGTTATTATGTTGTAAATGTATAGAGTTGTAATTGGACAGATTAAGTGAACTGCAACATAGTGCCGAGACACCTGCACTAGACAATGCCTATTCATGGTGGACCCGGAGTCTTTTTGTTCCCCCTTACATAACACTGCTTGTCACCTATCTTGTTTTGTATACATCTGGGCAATTATTTGTAACCACATTATCAGGAATTCTCTCGTCGCTGTCTTGCCCGAAGTGTTCAGTAAGCAAAGCTGTAAGGTTGGCCTGATCCCCCGCAGCTAGCCCCCGCATCATCGCTTCGTTGACCGCCCGAGCTACCCGGGCATCTGCGTTGGTGCACCCCGGTACCATCCCACGGCTCTGCTCATGTACAAAACCTGGCATTGTAACGACGTTGTTGACTTTTTCGCAACTTGTCACTTTCAAATGTATAAAATATAATAATGTTCTTAGGTCTACTCTTGATCAACAAATCCTGGATATGTGATGTACAATCAAGCTAGTCGAAGTCGTTAACGGAGAATATAAGACGAACACAAATCTGGAACTCGGATGTGAAAGCGGATACAAACAAAATGGCGCGCCGCACTGATTGCTATAACGGACCAATCACAGCCCGCGTAGCACGACCCGTTAGCAACGACCGACCATTTCCGGACTACGATAATTTCGCTCGGGAAAAGTGATCAAATTTTGGAAGAGACCGAAGGCTGTGCGAAAAAAACTGGTCTAGAAAAACCGCTTAAAACACATCTTCTACTATGTTTTAGACTTCCAAATTTTGATACTAGGTACAGAAAAGACCACTCTTTCAGAAAATGCAAAAAAACAAAAATCTATTTTTTTCACCTAAATTGACATTTTAGCTGATTACGGAGAATCGCTGGTTGCGACTTTTTGTTGGTTTTGTGGTGCCGGGTCACAATTAATCTTCGCTAGGATTAAAAAGTTTTAATCTGTAAATGATTAAAAAATAAGTTCAAAAGATTTATATTATAAATCTTTCTAGATTAAAATTAACCCTGATAAAGATTTAAAAGCAATCCTTTTTGGGACTTCTTTTTTTTATATTTGAAACTCGGATTAAGAACCAGTTTAGCAATCTTTTAAGATTAAAAATCAATCTTTATGGATTTAATTTCATTCAAATCCGGCTTAAGATTTAAATTTTAAATCCCTGTAATTTAGAGTGTAAGTCATTTTCCCCATGTGCTCCGATTTGAATGGCTGCTCTAATAACTAGGTAGGGTGCTGCTGAACTTGAATTGTGTCACCGGGAATTGAAAAGATGACATTTTCACGAGACATAATAGCGTCAGTCAGAAGCGGATCAAGCCGGCGCACAGTGGGCCAGAATCGCCTCAAAGTGTGCCAAAATTCAAAATTGGCGAATGTAAATTTTTATATTTTTTTCATTCGCTTGGGGAAGAAAACATTCTAAAGAATATTTTTCCACCCATATTTTAATATTTAGCGAGTTTTAAAAGTGTCATATACCCCTGCGAACATGGGAAGATCTATATGTTGCTCCAAAAATTATAAAAGAGGCAATTCTTGAGAAATTATTTAGCGGCTAATCTGCCAGCCAGCAAAAAAGCGGGGGGGGGGCGTGTGGTAGGGGGTTAGAGGACTATTTGTTTTTGATAATTACCAACAAAAATGACCAGGGAGGGGGGGGAGCCCGCTTTTTTTCTATTTAAAAAAGGTAAAATTTACGTAACCATTTTATTTTTTACCTGTTTGGGGGGCTAGGGGGAGGGGGGCGGGCCCGTTGGGCGTTCATTGTTGATCCGCGCCTGACGTCACCCTATTTCTGCTCCTTCATGGTCGGGCTATGAAATTATTGAGCACAACTCGTACATTTATAAAAGCCAGTGAATGAGAATATATTTTTTGGTTGCTTGTATAAAATATGCTGTTGACTTTACTTCTCACTTAAATAGAAAGAGACGGAAATAATGGACATTCATAAGGGGAAGGTTACTACGAAAATAGTAACTTAAATCGAAAAATATAAACGATATAATCTGAGAGTAAGGATTTATGTAGTGAATGTTTCAACATAGGCCTTTGGTATTCATATGGAAATCTAAAAGGTTACAAAAAGCAAACGGTAAGAGAAACAATAAAACACAAATCACACACTGACAAAAAAACAATAATTTATTCAGTCTGTTTAATTGAAGTATATTATTTTTTTTTTAAATGTCAATCTTTGAAAGGAAAACAAAATTAATTTATTAATATTATTGTTGTTTGTTTAAGGTAATCAATCGTATTCAGTCAGCACGGGCGAGCCAGACCTTTTGTCTCACAGAAGACAATCTATCGATTTTAGCATGGATTTTATAGTGAGGCAAATGTTATTGCCAAGTGCAAATTATCATGAAATTAGAAAGATATTAATATTTTCTCAATCATTACCAGTTGCATAACCTAGTAATTTCCATTAGAGGCCCTAAAACGATACGATACGATGGGGGGGGGGGGGGGGAGGAACCAGTTTTACTAGGACAATGAATATTATTTATAATAATAATGAATTGGGGCGGTGTGATAGGTGGTCCATTCGTCTTCTTTTCTCGTCATATTCCCCTTCTTCTTTTCCCTTTATCTTTTCTTGTTTTAATTTGTTTGTTATTCCCTTATTACCATTCGATGGGGGGAGGGGGAGGGTGTCATGCTGGACGGGGTTCCAGAGTTCTGAAGGGAGAGGAGGGTGAGCAATAAGTCACAACCATTGAAGTAAATTGAAACATTCCTCGTTAGTTGACATTTACATTTCATAATTTTAACTGTATGTTCTTGTTTTGTCAGAACTGTTCAGGAAAATGTGACAAAAAAAATCATCCGGGGATTAACTATGATCCATCATTCGGAGAAGGAATATGTTAACATTATTTAAAAACCTATTCCTTAGCTGTTTTCTCAGTCTAATGAAATTGAATACCCAAACCAACAGATTCAAAAGTTCAAAGCCGAAAATGATAAAAAAATTACCAAAGGTGTATTGCCCCCTTATGTCTAACCCATGGTCTTTTATTCGTAAAAACTAAAACTAAAACTAACATAGAGGGGGGGTGAGGGGGAGGGGGATGCGATGGACGAGATAGCATAGTGTAAACTTTGCTTACGTGATACCAACAGAGTCCAGATTCTCTACAATATTTACTTGTACAGTTTGAAGGGTATCGTGCAAGGGAGTGTAGCGACAGAGTGAGAAGGTTTTTTTTTAGGAGGGGGGGGGGGGTCATTGGATTTCAGGTATTACCATTACCGAGCTACGAAGAGAATTGCATATTTAACAATAAGTGTTTTTTGAATTTTGTTTTAAAACTGTGTAGTAATATAGAGTTTTGACTTGACAAAGATAATTTTATCCAACCTGACTTGAACAAGATAATGTAATCACCCCGATTTGACAAAGATAAAATGAACTGACCTGATTTGAAAAAGTTAATACTCTTTTTTACAGTATATGCACACATATATAGGCTTTATTAATGTGATATATTGCGTTCCATTGAGTGACTATGTTGTGTTGCATTAATACAGGTATTACAATTGTGAAGATAAAGAAAACCTGTCCGAGTGAGGGATATTTTTTTTTGATTAGAAAAATAAACAAATTAGCTAAAATTATATAAACGTAAGCTTTGATAAATTGAAAGAGAGTAGTGAATTTTATTGTGACCTTTTCAGAAATGAAAATAATACTTAAGAGACGTGAAATTTAATTTCCCACTTTTTTGCTCATTGTTCATTTTGTAAAGATATACTGCGACTCTGGTTTGTTGGTTTACACACAACAGCATTAATGATTTGTTTAAACTTTTGTAATATTTCTATACAATAAAACTCTTTATCACCATTAAAGACATCTAAATCAACGTGTTCTTTTACAATGAGCTTATAATTTAAGAGTACACCAACTCCAACACCACGACTCTCTCTGTTTTTGCCAGAATGTCGGACATCAACGATCATATTATTAAATTGTCCAATTAAAATCGAAGTACAATGTATCTGTTTCACACACTCCATGAAAGTTGTCAACAACTGTTACAAATAATTGAGTATGCAAAACACTCTCTTCAGAATTCTCAAAAGACCAGGTATTAAGCAATTATTACATATAGACATGCAGGAAATATAATTTCATAGCTATGCAAGGAAATATCTGTAAAATAAAGAGAGAAAATAAGAGAAAGGCCAATATGTTCCTTAAAACTGCAGGTAAAATATCCTATTAGAGATAATATAGAGAAATGGTGCAGTTGAAGATTACTTACTCGTATATTGCATCAACCAGGTAAGATCACCCAGTTTCTTTGTTTAAGTACAAATCATGCTTTTTATGCAATTTTTGTCAAATCTTCTTTGAAGTTGATGAAGTTCCTGTTTAGGGTCCTGGCTTTGTTTAGGACCGATCCAAAATACTTCCATCGGAAGACCAAGTGCCCTAAACTCTGCCTATTAATCGCAACAATATTAATCGAAACTATATACATAATAAATGGGAGAGTGCAACCTTACGATGGATCAGAGCAATTGCAATTACTCCTGGTAATACGGGGCCCTGTTATCAGTCCGTTAGCGGTCTCGTCAGACTGACTGTGGTGTACGTGAGACTTTGATCGACTGGGACTCTGATAAAAGCTCCTCTATGCTTTTGACATAGACAATAGTTTTCCACCCACCTAATTAAAATATGAGTGAGTGAAAATCCCCAGTTCTTGAACGTGTAATACCGTTGGGATAACAATACGAAGCGAGCAAGAGGAACATATTGTATCTCATTTCACCCAGAGGCAGCAGGCAGTGAACGTAGGGTAAGTTGCCTAGTTAGCTAATTATCTTTTTAATCTAATTGTATCTAGAAAAAATGTCTACAGTCTTCACAGGGGACATTGTTGTAAACTTATAATATAGGTTTGTAAGAATGATGATCATCACGATTTCCTTATTTTCATGTGTGGGTTGTACTCGTAAACGCTTTTCCAGACAGCTTTGAAAAGAGTTACCCCGGAGTTACCCATGTCTTTACCGTGGAGTAGGCAAAAACATTGTCCCTTAAAACTGCCACTAGCTCCTCATGGATATCATTCGGTTATTTCTGGAGCACCAAGAAAACGATGACTGCACGTTGCTCAACGGTATTTATTGATATAAGTCATTTTCCCCATGTGCTCCGATTTGAATGGCTGCTCTAATAACTAGGTAGGGTGCTGCTGAACTTGAATTGTGTCACCGGGAATTGAAAAGATGACATTTTCATGAGACATAATAGCGTCAGTCAGGAGCGGATCAAGCCGGCGCACAGTGGGCCAGAATCGCCTCAAAGTGTGCCAAAATTCAAAATTGGCGAATGTAAATTTTTATATTTTTTTCATTCGCTTGGGGAAGAAAACATTCTAAAGAATATTTTTCCACCCATATTTTAATATTTAGCGAGTTTTAAAAGTGTCATATACCCCTGCGAACATGGGAAAATCTATATGTTGCTCCAAAAATTATAAAAGAGGCAATTCTTGAGAAATTATTTAGCGGCTAATCTGCCAGCCAGCAAATAAGCGGGAGGGGGGGGGGCGTGTGGTAGGGGGTTAGAGGACTATTTGTTTTTGATAATTACCAACAAAAATGGCCAGGGAGGTGGGGGGGAGCCCGCTTTTTTTCTGTTTAAAAAAGGTAAAATTTACGTAACCATTTTATTTTTTTACCTGTTTGGGGGGCTAGGGGGAGGGGTGCGGGCCCGTTGGGAGTTCATTGTTGATCCGCGCCTGACGTCACCCTATATCTGCTCCTTAATGGTCGGGCTATGAAATTATTGAGCACAACTCGTACATTTATAAAAGCCAGCGAATGAGAATATATTTTTTGGTTGCTTGTATAAAATTTGCTGTTGACTTTACTTCTCACTTCAATAGAAAGAGACGGAAATAATGGACATTCATAAGGGGAAGTTTACTACGAAAATAGTAACTAAAATCGAAATATATAAACGATATAATCTGAGAGTAAGAATTTATGTAGTGAATGTTTCAACATAGGCCTTGGGTATTCATATGGAAATCTAAAAGGTTACAAAAAGCAAAAGGTAAGAGAAACAATCAAACACAAATCACACACTGACAAAAAAACAATAATTTATTCAGTCTGTTTAATTGAAGTATGTTATTTTCAAAAAAAATGTCAATCTTTAAAAGGAAAACAAAATTAAAACAAGATTAAAATTTGTTTTGTATTTATTTGTTAAAGGTTTTAAATTGTATTTAGTCAGCACGGACGAGCCGGACTATTTGTCTTACAGAAGAAAATCTATCGATTTTAGCATGGATTTTATTAGTGAGGCAAATGTTATTGCCAAGTGCAAATTATCGTGAAATTAGAAAGATATTAATATTTTCTCAATCATTACCAGTTGCATAACCTAGTACTTTCCATTAGAGGCCCTAAAACGATACGATACGATGGGGGGGGGGGGGAGGAACCAGTTTTACTAGGACAATGAATATTATTTATAATAATAATGAATTAGGGCGGTGTGATAGGTGGTCCATTCGTCTTCTTTTCTCGTCATATTCCCCTTCTTCTGTTCCCTTTATCTTTTCTTGTTTTAATTTGTTTGTTATTCCCTTGTTACCATTCGATGGGGGGAGGGGGAGGGTGTCATGCTGGACGGGGTTCCAGAGTTCTGAAGGGAGAGGAGGGTGAGCAATAAGTCACAACCATTGAAGTAAATTGAAACATTCCTCGTTAGTTGACATTTACATTTCATAATTTTTACTGTATGTTCTGGTTTTGTCAGAACTGTTCAGGAAAATGTGACCAAAAAAAATCATCCGGGGATTAACTATGATCCATCATTCGGAGAAGGAATATGTTAACATTATTTAAAAACCTATTCCTTAGCTGTTTTCCCAGTCTAATGAAATTGAATACCCAAACCAACAGAATCAAAAGTTCAAAGCCGAAAATGATAAAACAATTACCAAAGGTGTATTGCCCCCTTATGTCTAACCCATGGTCTTTTATTCGTAAAAACTAAAACTAACATAGAGGGGGGGGGGGTGAGGGGAAGGGGGATGCGATGGACGAGATAGCATAGTGTAAACTTTGCTTACGTGATACCAACGGAGTCCAGATTTTCTACAATATTTACTTGTACAGTTTGAAGGGTATCGTGCAAGGGAGTGTAGCGACAGAGTGAGAAGGTGTTTTTTTTTTTTTTTTTGGGGGGGGGGGGTCATTGGATTTCAGTTATTACCATTACTGAGCTACGAAGAGAATTGCATAATTAACAATAAGTGTTTTTTGAATTTTGTTTTAAAACTGTGTAGTAATATAGAGTTTTGACTTGACAAAGATAATTTTATCCAACCTGACTTGAACAAGATAATGTAATCACCCCGATTTGACAAAGATAAAATGAACTGACCTGATTTGAAAAAGTTAATACTCTTTTTTACAGTATATGCACACATATATAGGCTTTATCAATGTGATATATTGCGTTCCATTGAGTGACTATGTTGTGTTGCATTTACAGGTATTACAATTGTGAAGATAAAGAAAACCTGTCCGAGTGAGGGATATTTTTTTTTGATTAGAAAAATAAACAAATTAGCTAAAATTATATAAACGTAAGCTTTGATAAATTGAAAGAGAGTAGTGAATTTCATTCTGACCTTTACAGAAATGAAAATAATACTTAAGAGACGTGACATTTAATTTCCCACTTTTTTGCTCATTGTTCATTTTGTAAAGATATACTGCGACTCTGGTTTGTTGGTTTACACACAACAGCAATAATGATTTGTTTAAACTTTTGTAATATTTCTATACAACAAAACTCTATATTACCATGAAAGACATCTAAATCAACGTGTTCTTTTACAATGAGCTTATATTTAATTGGTACACCAACTCCAACACCACGACTCTCTCTGTTTTTGCCAGAATGTCGGACATCAACGATCATATTATTAAATTGTCCAATTAAAATCGAAGTACAATGTATCTGTTTCACACACTCCATGAAAGTTGTCAACAACTGTTACAAATTATTTAGTATGCAAAACACTCTCTTCAGAATTCTCAAAAGACCAGGTATTAAGCAATTATTACATATAGACATGCAAGAAATATAATTTCATAGCTATGCAAGAAAATATCTGTAAAATAAAGAGAGAAAATAAGAGAAAGGCCAATATGTCCCTTAAAACTGCAGGTAAAATATCCTATTAGAGATAATATAGAGAAATGGTGCAGTTGAAGATTACTTACTCGTATATTGCATCAACCAGGTAAGATCACCCAGTTTCTTTGTTTTAGTACAAATCATGCTTTTTATGCAATTTTTGTCAAATCTTCTTTGAAGTTGATGAAGTTCCTGTTTAGGGTCCTGGCTTTGTTTAGGACCGATCCAAAATACTTCCATCGGAAGACCAAGTGCCCTAAACTCTGCCTATTGATCGCAACAATATTAATCGGAACTATATACATAATAAATAGGAGAGTGCAACCTTACGATGGATCAGAGCAATTGCGATTACTCTTGATAATACGGGGCCCTGTTATCAGTCCGTTAGCGGTCTCGTCAGACTGACTGTGGTGTATGTGAGACTTTGATTAACTGGGACTCTGATAAAAGCTCCTCTATGCTTTTGACATAGACAATAGTTTTCCACCCACCTAATTAAAATATGAGTGAATGAAAATCCCCAGTTCTTGAACGTGTAATACCGTTGCACAGTTAGAACGGTGTTTAAAATATCACTGTTTAAGAGAATGTTGTTTAGATACGTAAACAACGTTGTTCAAAATCGAAAAATCAGTGCTCAATTGGCTTAAACAACTATCTATTAAAAAACAAAAAGATTTAATTAAACAGAGTTGTTTAAAAAGTCCCGGGGGCGTCGTTGATATTTTCTCGATACGCGATTGATATTTGCGCACACACATGCGATATGCACAAAGTACGTACATAATACATGCATGCAAGCATGCAGTGCTAGTGTGCAGTGCAAGTGCTAGTGCAGTGCAGTGCAGACGAAAATGGCCAAACAAGGGCAAGGCGACGACTTGGTTCTTCTCGGCTTCGCCGATGGGGTTTAGGTGAAGTTATAGAGACAAATAAATATGTTGTCTGTCACTGCCATGAATATGATGAACAAATGTTGAAGTAAATTGGCAACAAGCTCTGCATGTTACAGTGTATAAATCGTTGTGATTATTGCAGGAGTGGTTCCAGTAGGTCATTTCACAAATTCAAACAACCAGATAATAACCATTAAACAGTTCTGTTTAAAATTTAAGCAACTCCTTTTAAACAACCCAGTTGTGCAGTAATATTGAATAAACAACAGTTGCTTAATAATTTAAACATTATTGTTTAACATTTACACAACTTGCTTTAAACAACCGAGTTGTGCAATTTTATTACTAAACCACTGATGTTTTAAAGTTTTTCTAATTCTTAAACAACTAAGTGTTCAAAACGTAAACAACCTTAAATTGTTTAATTTTTAAACAACAGTTGAGCGATTCACCGGTTAACTTGTGGTTGTTTAACATTTTGAACAACTTGTTTAATTTTTTTCTAACAGTGTGGGATAACAATACGAAGCGAGCAAGAGGAACATATTGTATCTCATTTCACCCAGAGGCAGCAGGCAGTGAACGTAGGGTAAGTTGCCTAGTTAGCTAATTATCTGTTTAATCTAATTTTATCTAGAAAAAATGTCTACAGTCTCCACAGGGGACATTGTTGTAAACTTATAAGATAGGTTTGTAAGAATGATGATCATCACGATTTCATTATTTTCATGTGTGGGTTGTACTCGTAAACGCTTTTCCAGACAGCTTTGAAAAGAGTTACCCCGGAGTTACCCATGTCTTTACCGTGGAGTAGGCAAAAACATTGTCCCTTAAAACTGCCACCAGCTCCTCATGGATATCATTCGGTTATTTCTGGCGCACCAAGAAAAAGATGACTGCACGTTGCTCAACGGTATTTATTGATATAAGTCATTTTCCCCATGTGCTCCGATTTGAATGGCTGCTCTAATAACTAGGTAGGGTGCTGCTGAACTTGAATTGTGTCACCGAGAATTGAAAAGATGACATTTTCATGAGACATAATAGCGTCAGTCAGGAGCGGATCAAGCCGGCGCACAGTGGGCCAGAATCGCCTCAAAGTGTGCCAAAAATTCAAAATTGGCGAATGTAAATTTTTATATTTTTTTCATTCGCTTGGGGAAGAAAACATTCTAAAGAATATTTTTCCACCCATATTTTAATATTTAGCGAGTTTTAAAAGTGTCATATACTCCTGCGAACATGGGAAAATCTATATGTTGCTCCAAAAATTATAAAAGAGGCAATTCTTGAGAAATTATTTAGCGGCTAATCTGCCAGCCAGCAAATAAGCGGGGGGGGGGGGGGGGGCGTTTGGTAGGGGGTTAGAGGACTATTTGTTTTTGATAATTACCAACAAAAATGACCAGGGAGGGGGAGAGCCCGCTTTTTTTTCTATTTCAAAAAAGTAAAATTTACGTAACCATTTTATTTGCTTACCTGTTTGGGGGGCTAGGGGGAGGGGGGCGGGCCTGTTGGGCGTTCATTGTTGATAAAGAAAACCTGTCCGAGTGAGGGATATTTTTTTTTGATTAGAAAAATAAACAAATTAGCTAAAATTATATAAACGTAAGCTTTGATAAATTGAAAGAGAGTAGTGAATTTCATTCTGACCTTTACAGAAATGAAAATAATACTTAAGAGACGTGAAATTTAATTTCCCACTTTTTTGCTCATTGTTCATTTTGTAAAGATATACTGCGACTCTGGTTTGTTGGTTTACACACAACAGCAATAATGATTTGTGTAAACTTGTGTAATATTTATATACAATAAAACTCTATATCACCATTAAAGACATCTAAATCAACGTGTTCTTTTACAATGAGCTTATATTTAATTAGTACACCAACTCCAACACCACGACTCTCTCTGTTTTTGCCAGAATGTCGGACATCAACGATCATATTATTAAATTGTCAAATTAAAATCGAAGTACAATGTATCTGTTTCACACACTTCATGAAAGTTGTCAACAACTGTTACAAATTATTGAGTATGCAAAACACTCTCTTCAGAATTCTCAAAAGACCAGGTATTAAGCAATTATTACATATAGACATGCAGGAAATATAATTTCATAGCTATGCAAGAAAATATCTGTAAAATAAAGAGAGAAAATAAGAAAAAGGCCAATATGTCCCTTAAAACTGCAGGTAAAATACCCTATTAGAGATATTTCATGGGGAAATGGTGCAGTTGAAGATTATTCGTAGACTGCTTCAACCAGGTAAGATAACTAAGTTTCATTGCTGTAGTACATCTCGTGTTTTTTATGCAAGTTTTGTCAAATCTTCTTTGAAGTTGATGAAGTTCCTGTTTTGGGTCCTTGCCTTGTTTGGGACCGAACCACAAATTCTTCCGTCGGAAGACCAAGCGCCCTAAACTCTGCCTATTAATCGCAACAATATTAATCGGAACTGTATACATAATAAATAGGAGAGTGCAACCTTACGATGGATCAGAGCAATTGCGATTACTCCTGATAATACGGGGCCCTGTTATCAGTTCGTAAGCGGTCTCGTCAGACTGACTGTGGTGTACGTGAGACTTTGATCGACTGGGATTCTGATGAAAGCTCCTCTATGTTTTTGTCATACACAATAGTTTCCCACCCACTTAATGAAAATATGAGTGAGTGGAAATCCCCAGTTCTTGAACGTGTAATACCGTTGGGATAACAATACGAAGCGTGCAAGAGGATCATATTGTATCTCATTTCACCCAGAGGCAGCGGGCAGCGAACGTAGGGTAAGTTGCCTAGTTAGTTAAATATCATTTTTATCTAATTGTATTTAGATAAAATGTCTACGGTCTCCACAGGTACATTGTGGTAAACTTATAAGATAGGTTTGTAAGAATGATGATCATCACGATTTCATTATTTTCATGTGTGGATCGTACTCGTAAACGCTTTTCCAAACAGCTTTGAAAAGAGTTACCCCGCAGTTACCCATGTCTTTACCGTGAAGTAGGCAAGAGCATTAACCCTTAAAACTGCCACCAGCTCCTCATGGATATCATTCGGTTCCTTCAGGAGCCCCATGAAACAGACGACTGCACGTTGCTCAACGTTATTTATTGATACAAGTCATTTTTCCCAGGTGCTCCGATTTGAACGGCTGCTCTAATCTTCTTCTTCTTCGTTTGGTAGTATAATGGCTATTAGTCAAATTTGACTATTGTTGTCTATTTCATCGCATCTCTTTCTTTTAATGTCTTGGTAAAATAAGAAAATAAAAACATTTTTTCATTTTAGTCATAGTCTACCCAGTGTTATGTAACAAAAAACAAAAACAAAACATTATTTCAAATAAAACCACGATCCGCACACAGTTCTAACTCACGCTGGCCCTGTCATTTCTGATGCCTTCTTACCAGCCCAGCGAGTTACGTTACGCCGTACACTTCTCGGTTGATAAACTCAACCTAGGTCACTCTGGCATAGACAAGGGGGCGTCGTGTACCTGTATGTTTAGAGGGTTTATTTATTTATTTTTTAACGTATATTAGGAGAAAAACAACTGCAAAAACAGGTAAAGGCGAAACACTTGTGGGCTTTGTTAGTTTATATGAGTTATTACATGAGATTATTTATATAGTGCATGACTTTTAACTACTATAATTATTTCATTTGTTTTAAATATTTGTTTGTATTATTTTTATTTCATTTTTTTCAAATAAATTAAAAGATGCCTAAATAAGAGATAGGCCTATAGAATCAAAACTTCAAATAATCAATACGCTGATAGGACTATATATAGTTATACACACGATACCTACTTTCTCTTCTATTCAGTTCAAATTGATTGCGTTTTTTTTTTTCTTCTTTTTTCATTTTTTAAATTGTTTTTGTTGTTGTTGTCGTTGATTTTACTCTTTACATAATCGCCTCGTTCTAAAAACGACACGAGCAATTGCCATTTGTACACGAGAGTCACTTTTTCGTAAACATATCATAATGTCCTCTTCCTTGGAAATATTAACTTCTGACATTAACATGGCCCTTTCTATTATATACTTTGGACATTCTATCAAAAAATGTCTGACCGTTTCTATTGTTGGACAGCTGTCACAGAAACCTGTGGAGTGGATGCCCAAACGTAGGAGGTCCTGGTTGAGTCCAGACACTCCCAGGCGTAGTCGCCTAAGAATAGTTTCAGTTTTTCTTCCCAATTTACAAGAATATTGTGAAATAACATTTGGTTGAAGGATTTTTAATGCCGATTGGGTATCATTCCACGTTTTTTGCCAAAGTAACTTTGAACTGTACAAAATTAAACTTGTGTTTTCAAATAACGTCAATTTATCATGCATTTCAATTTCCTGAGTTAGAGCTTTTTTTGCGTAGAAGTCTGCCTTTTCATTTCCCACTATCCCACAGTGACCTGGAATCCATTCCAAAGAGATTTCGATCCCTCTATATTTCAATCGGGTCGTTATTATAAATATTTCTGTGACAAAGGATTCGTCACTGAAATGTTTCAAGGCTGTGTGGGCACTTAAGCAGTCGCTAAAAATGACTGCACCTGTATAGATGTTTGTTTCTTCGATCCATTGAAGGGCAAGAACAATGGCAGCCAACTCGGCTTCATACGATGAGGTAAAATTCGCTAATCTTTTACATTGGTGTACAGAAAAGTGTGGGATATAGAATGCAGCCGAGCATTTGCTCTTCTCCGGAAACTTAGATCCATCTGATATATATGCAACTGGTTCGACCATTTTGAATTAATCAATTCTAAGCTCTGTTGCTGTAGTTCATTCGGATGGTCGGCTTTTGAGATCCGAGAGCTCAACTCGGTCGAAACCAGTGGCGGTAATGGGGAAGGTACGGCAGTTTCTGTAATAAAGTTTTGTATTTTACTCTGGGTTCTATACCCGAAAGGTTTATTAAGAAAGTCTTTTCCCTTGAGATAATCAAATTGCCAACATGGCCCTATGTTTTGTGATAATGGGTGGTTTGGGGATCTTTCGATACTTTGTCTATATTTACTTGACACAATTTGTCTCCTTAGATCCAATGAAAATTCACCCATTTCCACTTGTAATTATTGTAGGGAAGCGAGAGGTAGTCCTCCCGCACAAATCCGTAGCGCCTGGTATTGCACCGAATCAAGTGCTTTTTTGTAGTGGTAGTAGCGCTATCGTGAGCCTCACATCCATAGTCGAGTAAGGATCTTATGGGTGCCCTGTAAGCCTTTACGAGGGATTTAGAAGAGCTCCCCCATTTAGTTCTTAGGATATTCAATTTTCTTTTACATGTCTTTACAACATTGTCCACGTGTGGCTTCCAGGTCAATTTCTTATCAAAAGTTACCCCCAGAAAAAGATGGGTATTCAAAAAGGGCACTTTATTCCCCTCTAATTCTACTTGCGATGGTGAGAGATACATTGTACTTTTTGTAAAAAATATAGGGACTGTCTTATCAGCCGAAAGCCGAAATCCCCATCTGCGAAACCAAGTCTGGAGCCTATTCAGGTATTCCTGTAGTTTGTTTGATATTTGAAGGATATCCCTACCTGGTGCCCATATGACAACATCATCAGCATACAGCTAAAGGCACTGAAGGATCTATAGGGATATCACTAATCATTAAATTAAATAGCAGTGGACTCAAAATACTTCCTTGTGGGAGTCCATTATGTATTATGTTTTTGATTCAGTATTATAAATTCTCAGCTGAAAGGTACGTCCTGTCAAATAATTTTTTAGATATAGTAACAAATTTTCTTCTATTCCTTTTTGGGCGAGTTTGAATAAGAGTCCATTTATCCATAATTTATCATAAGCTTTCTCAATATCTAGGAACACAACTATTATGTGTTCATTACAATTTATACTTTTTTAAATATCGATTTCTAGGAGAACTATGTTGTCTATGGCACTCCGCCCTTTTCTAAACCCGCTAATAAAATTAGGCAGTAACTCATGTTACTTTTATCCAACGCTCGATTATTTTGGCGAAGCATGATGTGAGTGAAATGGGTCTATTTCATAAGGCTTTCCGGGGATCTTTTCCAGGTTTCAAAATTGGTATCAAAATAGAGTGCTTCAGTGGGAGGGGTATTTCCCCTGTTCCCCAAATCCTGTTTATTATATCTAACATAACCTTTTTAGTTCCTTTAGGAAAGTTTGTATACACCTCATAAGGAATGTTATCTTGACCAGGGGCAGTCCGCTTTTTTGACTGTACTGCCTTTTCTAATTCAATGAGTAAAAAGGGTTCATTGATAATTACACTCTCCTGAATATTCATACTATTCTTTACTAAAGCTAAATACTGTTCATTTACCATATCTTCTCTCATTCCTAAAGATTGAAAGTAGCGTCCAAAAATATCCACCTTTTCATCCTCCCGAGTTATTTCTTTAGTCATTTTCTGTCAATGATGACATATTTTTTTACCTCGCACCTGGAACACCATTTAGACGTTTTATGCAGGTCCAGATGTTTGATTCAGGCATATAACGATCCAGTTTCGTGCAAAAGGCTTGCCAATATTTTTGTTCTGCTTGGCGGAGAACTCGTTGTGCCATTGTTTTCTTGTTACGATAATCATCTATATTCCCTAGCGTTATCATTTTACTTTTAGGTACTCCATAAATTGGGTGTAAATTTCCTTTACATTTGTGTTTTTTAATGTAATCTGTTCATTTATTACTTCTTCACATTTCTTTGCAAAGTAAGACCAGTTCATATTCTTCAAAGAAAAAGTCTTTTCTACCACATTTCCATTAGGCATTCCTGCATTTGCTCTATGCGGATCTGTATTTTTTTCGAGAGACACTTGGAGAGAGATTGGGAAGTGGTCACTACCAAAAGTAATCCGCATGACTCCCCATGCACACTTACACGCTAAAGAAGGAGGTGTGATACTTAGATCCAGACATGATGTTTTCCCCGTTCGTGGGTCTAATCTGGTCCCCTCTCCATTGTTCAAAATAATCAAACTGTTCTTATTCAAAAAATGTTCTATTACTTCACCATTTTTGTCTGTTTTGTCGCTGCCCCATAACACATTGTGAGCATTAAAATCTCCCATTATAAGGACGTTTTTCATTAACTTATTCATAATATTTTCATTCAGTTTATTACAAGGGTTATAATAATTAATGATTGACAATGTTTCCCTCTATGTAAACATTCATTTGCTGTAATTCTTAGTTTGCATCTGTGAAAGGACCCTCGTACTTAATCCTATCATGGACATATATAGCACAGCCTCCTCTAATGTTATTTTGTCTGTTTCTAGGAAAGCATGTTTATTCTGAAATATTCAAAATTATGTTATTATGAAACCAGGTCTCCTGTATGCAAATAATATCATATTTAAAATCCTTGTGTAAGTTAAAATAATGTAATAATTCATTGCCGTGCCCTAAGAGTCCCTGGGCGTTCCAGTGTAAAATGGAAAGTATCATGAATAACGGAAACACTATCATTTGTTCTATCATATGTACTATTTTGTTGCAGCGCCCTAGGTAGGGTGCTGCTGAAGTTGAATGGTGTCACCGGGAATTGAAAAAATGACATTTTCATAAGACATAATAACATCAGCCAGGAGCGGAACAAGCCAGCGACAAGAGGGGGGGGGGGCAATTCGTGAGGAAATATTTAGTGGCGTTAGAGGACTAGGCTATTTGTTTTTAAGAATTAAAACAAAATTGACCAGGGGGGGGGAGCCCGCTAAATCTTTTTCGTTTAAAAAAGGTAAAATGTACGTAACCATTTTAATCGTTTACCTGTTTGGAGCTAGGAGGGGGGGGGGGGGGGAGGGTGCCGGGCTCGACATTGTGGATCCGCGCATGACGTCACCCTATATCTGCTCCTTAATATTCGGGCTATGAACTTATTGAGCAAAAACTCGTAGTTGTTGATAGATTGATAGAACATCCTATTGTATACCTTTAATTTATTATTTTATATCCACTTTTACGAAAACCGCAAATTGACAATTGCCTTTAAAGAGTTTTCTCACGTTGCTGCAGATTCGTCGATTCAAGATCATATCCATGAACGTCTACTTGATATTTTGTCTGAACTCTGAACTCACGGATAAGGTAGTCTTTCATTTGATTTTCATTATTTGATTGAAATTCAAAAGCACATGAAAAAACAAAGGTTACAAAATTGCCCAGTGGCAAATGGGCCAGCAATTTACATTTTCATATGCTCATTGCATTTGATTGTTTTTTCCCTTCTTTTTCTTTCTGTTTTGTTATTGCTACAGTTCAAGTTATGCGCGCGCTTTTTCAACGTTAGATGTGCCTTGTTTAGTGTGCAGTCAGTCACATTGCACTTTAAAGAGCGCACTAGTCACTCACGCAGTACCACGTCACATAAAATTAATAGAATATATCATTCATTGTCTTCTTCCAAAACAAAAGAAGAAACTTTCCATCCAGGTGAATCTTATTACATAAAATTACATAACTTATGCAAAATTTATAATATGAATACAATCATATCAAAAGAATACAGACTATGACGCGTCGTGTGCAACGGATATATCTTCAGAAAGCGTTAACACCCCTCCCACTCGGCAGACCTCAAACAAACTATCACAATAGCGTCAATTGTATATTCTTTGGTTTTTCGTTTATATTGAATCAAATGTCTGGGGGTATCAGTATATCTGTACAGCGCTTACATACATCACAGATGTATTAAGCGCTATACAAAAGCGGAATCATTGCACTTTAAAGAGCGCACTAGTCACTCACGCAGTACCACGTCACATAAAATTAATAGAATATATCATTCATTGTCTTCTTCCAAAACAAAAGAAGAAACTTTCCATCCAGGTGAATCTTATTACATAAAATTACATAACTTATGCAAAATTTATAATATGAATACAATCATATCAAAAGAATACAGACTATGACGCGTCGTGTGCAACGGATATATCTTCAGAAAGCGTTAACACCCCTCCCACTCGGCAGACCTCAAACAAACTATCACAATAGCGTCAATTGTATATTCTTTGGTTTTTCGTTTATATTGAATCAAATGTCTGGGGGTATCAGTATATCTGTACAGCGCTTACATACATCACAGATGTATTAAGCGCTATACAAAAGCGGAATTATTATATTTGTTTATATTTGTAAACATTTGATTCGCATTCATAAGAGTACATCGAATTCCTAAATAAAAGGAAGTATACACGGGTCTATCTGGATATGACAGTATTTTTATTACAACAAAAGTTGTATGATGGGACTATGAAAATGGATGGATTGGCCATAACTTCATCTGAAAATGGTTGAACCAAAATCGGCAATTTTCACCGAAATCTTTATTGTTTTCATGTTACAAATGATAGCATCATCACTGTTATTACTAGTACGCCTTTTGTGAGAGCGCAATGTATAGCTAAAATTGTCTTAGAATGAAAATCTAGCATTACAATATTGCTCAATATCGTTGATAAAATTGGATTCAAAAAAATAATCTTATGATTAGATATGTATAAACATTGTAGAGTTGTGATTGAAAACAGCATTTCAAGTGAAGCATTTCTTTCAAGTTGTGTAAATTGGGATAAACATGCATTTTTACAATCGTTTTAGGAACTTGATTGCAAATGAACGTTAAATTTCGGGGGCGTACTATGGAAATATAATAATCAGATTTGCCTCCTTTTGGAGGAAAATTTTGAAAGATTGGATCGACCTTCTATTTACGTGATTGCATAAAATTAGAAGTATACATAAAGATATTTTGTGCAATGTTTTTTGATTGTATGTGAAGCAATTCATTAATAATAATAATAATAATCCGTTTTTTTTATATAGCGCTCAACACACCGATCCAACGATGTGCCTAAGCGCTTTACAGATATATTATTACCCCGGTCATCGGATTCAGGCTTACCCGCACACAATGTGTGCACATTTTCCACTCCCTGGGGAGCATTCCAGCCAGTCGCCATTTTACAGGCGCACACTTGCTCGTCCAACCACATGAACGTTCGCATCCTACCGGGTACCCATTTAACACCTGGGTGGAGAGTAGCAAGTGCAGGTAAATATCTTGCCAAAGGATATTAGTGCCGTGTCGGGATTCGAACCCTCGACCTTCGCATCTACAGTCAAGAGCCTTAAACCACTCGACCACGACACTCCTACTAATTTTTGAAAATGGTAACCTCAATACTTTTCATCCGGAATGTCAATGATAATACATGGTATCCCCAAACCCTCAATTCTTTCAATTTTTCCCTCTCTTTCTAAAAGAAATAGTTGTTATTAGTATTACTATTATCATATTATTAAGAAAAAAGGGTGGTGTGTGTCTTTAAAAAAATCTTATTCATTCGGAACCACATAATATTTGTATAATGACCATTAATCCAATAGTTCCTGCATACGTCATTCCACTATTTCAATTATATTCAATGAATTTCAGCTCAGCAAGCTGAATAACAATACTCATGACGGCTTGGTATAGAAATAGTGGCCCGAATAGTAAACAAAAACAAAATCATAGGTGCAAAAATATTTGCCAAGCAGTTGAAAAGCCGTGGACAAATAAAAAACATGCTTGTGTTTAATCAAGGTAGTTGAACATTGCTCATTTCATTGCGTTTCATTGTAGAATCAGTGAAAAACGTTTTGACTGCTCCTACATTATGTTTTTGCCAAATTCTTCACAGCATGGATACACAAAATAAGCTCCGCTTTGATGTAGATATGTCAGAGGTTTATAGTTGAATTTATTTCAATACATTTAGGTATACTCCAATTCATATAGGGTATATCGCATGCCAGTGAATTAAAATAGATCTTGCGGTTAGCTTGTATAAAGCTTGGTCTTGAATTCATTTCTTATTTCAATAAAAAGAGAGAAAAACAATGCCCATTATAGGAGAGAGGCAACTAAGAAGATAGTAACACAAAATAAAACTATAAACATTATAAACCGAGAGTAAAGAAAAACCTTTTTTGACACATTCAAATATAAATTACACCGACAAATAATAAAAAATTACTAATCATAAATTGTTATTCAAGTCTGGTTATTAAAGTTAGGCGTATAACATATGCATAAGTTTAGATTGATTTCAGTGAAACTAATTTGATGTATGTCATTAAATAAAATTTGTCAATTTTTTAAAGGAAAACAAAAAGACACATGGGTTAAATTTTTACTTCTTATCTGTTTCAAAAAATGGTTAGGAGAATTTACTGTTAATCACTGTTAGAGGGTGATGCACAGTGACGCCTTCAGAGAAAACTATAAACATCTTCGTGGTTTGATAATTTTTGCAGGATTTGTTGCAGGTTAGAGAGTGAGTACAGTAGAATGAATATAATAAGTAACATCCCACACAGAAATTACACAATTTGTCATAAACCTTACAACAATGTTACCGAGTCACTTTAAAGGTAATAAATCCTTTTCAGTCAGCACAGCCGAGCCGTACATTTTTGTTACAAAAGATAAGCTATCATTTATAACTTTATTAGTGAGGCAATTAAAATTGCCAAGTGCAAAGTATCGTGAAAAGAGAAATATAGCAATATTTACACAACCATAACCAATAGCATAGCATGATTCCACCCAATGAGGGGCCCTACAACGATGCCCTTTTAAAATTCTTTTTTAAAGGTATATATTTATATTTTTCTTTTTTTGGGGGGTCAACAGTTATACTCGGAATATGATGATCGAGTATACACGTTGAAGGTTACTGATTTGGGGCGTTACGGGATTTGGTCTGTGCCTATACTTTTTTCGTCATATTCCCCCTCTCCATTCCCCTTGTCACTTCTTGTATTTCATTTTTGCAATGCCTTTTCATCTACTCATTTTGTGTGTAATTAACTTTAAGTGATTAACTATAAATTCTCCAAACCATTTTTGATTTTTTTTCCAACCGTTTTTCCATGGAGAAAAGTCATAAAACCGGCTATTACAAATCTGTTAACACTTAAATGTCTGGAATGGTATGTAGAGCCAATTCGTTGCTTTGAGACCATCTACATTCACCTAAAATGTAATTAAATTGTAATAATATAGTTGGGAAAATAAAGGAATCGATCAGATCATTTTTTCCCAATTTGAATCATTAAGAATTTCAAATGTTCAGATTATCTTTAATTGTTCATCTAGCATTGAAGTCACTACCTTAGCACCTTTTTGTCTCATCTAAACAATGATACCAAGTCCCATTAATATTCGAGACATAGTTGTTTCTCAAAACAGTCATTATTACTATAATATTGTCAACTACTCATGGATATCATTTGGTTAATTCTGGAACACAATGAAATAGATGACTGCACGTTGCTGAACGACATCCGTTGATAGAGTCATTTGTTAAAGGCTCGGGTACCCCGATTTGAACGGCTGCTCTAATTACTATGTGGGGGTGCCGCTTTAAATCGACTCATACTTCACCGTATACTTAACTGTTCCTTCATAGTTCGGGTTTTGAACTTTTGGATACGACTTGATACGAGGGGGACGATGAGTAAAAGGATCACCAACTGAAACCTCTTTCCATCCAATATTCACCGTCTCAACCCCCCCCCCCCTCCTCTGTTTCTCCAATTTTTGTATTTCATCTGAGAGGCAGGGGGAGGGGCGCTTTACATGTCCTTCACGAACACCGCTTGACTATGTTTCTAGACGTCATGATTTCTCTCGTTGTTTGTCCCATCCCAGGTGCCGTTATCGCATACTAGTCCTGTCAAAAAGAAGACTTAAGAAAAGTTCATTAACAAAAACCTTTAATTGGAAGCCATCAGTTCTCATTTTTTTGATATTTATTACTGTCATTAGACAGGATAGAAAGTTCATGCATTCCTGAAAATACGATAATGTTATCTCACGAGTATATATATTTCAAACTCATTGGTATTCTTCGTGTGAAATGGAAATGGCGATATTATTTCATTCTGTCACTGGAGCGTATAAAAGACGTTCTTCAGTTATGACCTCATACATTTGAGTCTCATTCATGCTCGTGGGATGTTAGCCTCGAGGGCTGTTGGCAAATTTACATCGTTAATGTAAAGAAGATGTGTGGTGTGAAAGTGTCCGAATGAAAGAACACAAATGAGCTAACGAAAAGGTTGGGTCTGGAAGAAACAGTGGTGGAAGTGGTCAAGAGAAGTGGACTAAGGTGGATGGGTCATGTGTTGGGAAGGGAAAATAATGAACCTGTGAAAAGAGCACGGGACCTGGAATTAGATGGCATAAGAGGAGAAGGAAGACCCGAGGTCTTATGAAGCGAAATGAGGAGGATGCTCCAGATGAGAAGAAGTGGAGGGTGGGAAAAATAATAACAGTATCTTAAGTGAAAATGTCTTTAATTCTATTTAATTTGGGTTGTACATGTGTTTGTACAATTATTTTAGGTACTCGATTGGAAATGATTTTTGTTGTGTATGCGCGTACTATGGGAATGTAATATTTAAATAGCCTTCTTTTGAAGGATAATTTGGAGAGAATGAATCGACTTATTACCTGATTGCGTAAAATTAGAAGTATTAGAAATAAAGATATTTACTTTTCGAAATGATAGTGATTGTACGTGAAGCTATTCTTGGGAAATTATAACATCATTACTTTTCACCCCGGACTGTAGATTACAGATAATACATGGTATCACCAAACCCTGAATTCTTCCCCGAAAAAAAAAGATTTCCTGCCTTTCCTAACGAAATAGTTATTATTATTACTGTCATCAAGTTATTGAAGCAAAGAGGGCGGTGTGTGTCTGTTTTGATCTTATACATTCGGAACAATACATTGATGTACATTTGTCGAAGGTTTATGGTTTAATGTATTTCAATACATTTAGGTATGCACCAAATCATTTAGTGCCAGTTGTAAGCCAGTGAATGAGAATATATTTTTTGGTTGGCTTGTATAAAATTTGCTGTTGACTTTATATCTTATTTCAATAGAAAGAGGCAGAAACAATTAACTTTAACGGGAGAAAGTTTACTAGGAATATAGTAACTACAATTAAAAAATATAAAAGGTATAATCTGAGAGTAAGGATTTATGTAGTGAATGTTTCAACATCAGCCTTTGGTATTCATATGGATAACTAATAGGTTTCATAAAGGAAGAGGTAACATAAACTTTAAAACACATATCACACACTGACAAATGACAATAATTTATTCAGTCTGTTTAATTGAAGTATGTTGTTTAATAAAATCTGTCAATCTTTGAAAGGAAAACAAAAAGGATTGATTAATACTGATGGTGTTTGTTTCAGGTAATAAATCGTGTTCGGACTTTTTGTCTCACAGAATATAAGCTATAATTTGTAGCATGGATTTTAATAGTGAGGCAAATACTTTTGCGTAGTGCGAATTATCGTGAACATAGAAAGATTTGAGGCCCTTAAACGATACGATGGGGGGGGGGTGACCAGTTTAACTAGTACAATGAAAAGCGTTTGAACTTGTATAATAATACTGAATTAGGGCGGTGCGATAGATGGCCATTCGTCTTTTTTTCTCGTCATATTCCCCTTCTCCTTTTCCCTTTAACTTTTCTTGTGCCAAAAAAATGTGCCAAAAAAATCATCCAAGTATTAACTATGATCATTTATACGGAGAAGGAATATGTTAACATTCAAAAACCTATTCCTTACCTGTTTTCCCATTCTAATGAAATTGAAAACCCAAACCAACAGACTCAAAAGTTCAAAGCCGAAATGATAATTACAATTACCAAAAGATTTGCCCCCTTTTGTCTAACCCATGATCTTTTATTCGTAAAAAAGAAAACAAAAAACATAAGGGGGGGGGGAGAAATGCAAGCAACGAGGGAGCATAGTGTAAACTGTGCTTACGTGATACCGACGGAATACAGATTATCTACAATATTTACTTGTACAGTTTGAAGGCTATCGTGCGACGCAGTGTAGCGACAAAGCGAGAAGGCTTTTTGCATTCTTATTAGCCTAAACGTTTCACTCTTGGGCCCTTCAGAATCTAAAAGTGCATTGCAGTCCTTTAGTCAGTATTGGCTATTCATTTTTTGTTTCCCACTTTTTCAATTTTTTTCGGGAAGGGGGGGGGAGGGGGACGATCCCCTCCAAACAAATTGAGAGGGAACCCCCCCCCCCCGTCCCCCGGGATCGCCGCCCCTACCACCGTCGCACCCCCAAACTGACACCATGCCGACACAACACCGACTGATTCCTTACTATTTGGGACAATGTAATGTGCCCTGAAGGGTGTGTGCACAAATAAAATGATACATTTGTAGTTGAAGGTAATATCTTTTTCTTTAGCTATTAACAAAATATGTATACATATACCTTGTAAGTAATACTTATTTGTGTAAAATAATTTTACGTTGTTTTTTAAATTGATAGGGGCCTCATGTTTTATTTCATTTTCATTTAATATATTTTCCACATTCCAGTTAAAGGGTCATATCTTTTTCTTTAGCTATTAACAAAATATGTATACATATACCTTGTAAGTAATACTTATTTGTGTAAAATAATGTTACGTTGTTTTTTAAATTGATAACGGCCTCATGATTTATTTCATTTTCATTTAACATATTTTCCACATTCCAGTTATATGAAATAAATACATACATGCAAATATAAAATAATGTGCATTTTAAAATACAAAGGAATACATACATAACGAGATTATGAATTTTCTGGGTTACCCCAGAATAATCATATCCAATTGTATACATAGTAACACAATGAGGGGGGGGGGGAGTGGGTCATTGGGATACAAGTATTACCAAGCTACGAGGAGAATTGAATATCTAACAATAAATGTTTTTGAATTTTGTTTTAAAGCTTCGTAGTAATACAGAGTTTCGACTTGACAAAGATAATTTTATGTGACCTGACTTGAACAAGATAATGTAATCACCCAGACTTGACAAAGATACAATGATCTGACCTGATTTTAAAAAGGTTAATACTATCCTTTACATTATATACACACATATTATATAGGATATATCATTGTGATATATTGCGTTCCATTGAGTGACTATGTTGTTTTGCAACAATTTTGAAGACTAAGAAAACATGTCCGAATGAGGGATTTTTGTATAATTAGAAAAATAAAAAAATTAGCTGAAATTATATAAATGTAAGCTTTGATAAATTGAAAAAGAGTAGTGAATTTCATTCTGACCTTTAAAGAAATGAAAATAATGCTTAAGAGACGTGAAATTTAATTTACCACTTTTTTGCTCATTGTTCACTTTGAAAAGATATACTTTGACTCTGGTTTGTTGGTTTAGACACAACAGCAATAATGATTTGTTTAACCTTTTGTAATATTTCTATATAATAAAACTCTATATCACCATTAAAACCATCTAAATCAACATGTTCTTTTACAATGAGCTTATACTTGAAGAGTACACCAACTCCAACACCACGACTCTCTCTGTTTTTGCCATAACATGTTTTTGCCATAATAAGGAAATATTTCTGAGCAATTCAGGTTACCTGTTAGGTAAAGCAATAACATCAAATTCAAGTTTCAACCACTGAAGGTACAAGGATATAGCCTAATGGTCCCTATTCAAGCCTCTACAATTCATTTGAACAAATGAAACTTTGCTAGAATGCCGGACATCAACGATCATATTATTACATTTTCAAATTAAAATCGAAGTACAATGTATCTGTTTCACACACTACATGAAAGTTGTCATCAACTGTTAAAGATGATTGAGTATGCAAAACACTCTCTTCAGAATTCTCAAAAAGGCCAGGTATTAAACAATTATTACATATAGACATGCAGGAAATAAAATTTCAAAGACATGTAAGAAAATATCTGTTAAATAAAGAAAGAAAGTAAGAAAAAGGCCAATATATCCTTTAAAACTGCATATGAAATGTCCTATTAGAGATATTTCATGGAGAAATGGTGCAGTTGAAGATTATTCGTAGACTGCTTCAACCAGGTAAGATAACTAAGTTTCATTGCTTTAGTACAAATCATGTTTTTTATGCAAGTTTTGTCAAATCTTCTTTGAAGATGATGAAGTTCCTGTTTTGGGTCCTGGCTTTGTTTGGGACCGAACCACAAATTCTTCCATCGGACCAAGTGCCCTAAACTCTGCCTATTAATCGCAACAATATTAATCGGAGCTATATACATAATAAATGGGAGAGTGCAAGCTTACGATGGACCAGAGGAATTGCGATTACTCTTGGTAATACGGGACCATGTCATCAGTCTGTTAGCGGTCTCGTCAGACTGATTGTGGTATAAGTGAGACTTTGATCGACTGGGACCCTGATAAAAGCTCCCCCTCTGCTTTTGTCATACACAATAGTTTTCCACCCACCTAATGAAAATATGAGTGAGTGAAAATCCCCAGTTCTTGAACGTGCAATACTGTTGCGATAACAATACGAAGCGTGCAAGAGGAACATATTTTATTCATTTCACCCAGAGGCAGCAGACAGTAAACAAGTAGGTAAGTTGCCTAGTTAGCTAATTATCTATTTTATCTATTTTTGTATATCTAGAAAACAAGTTTACAGTCTCTACAGGGGACATTCCCTAGTAGTTTTGTGTGTTGCGAAAATATATTTTTTCCCTATTTTTTCCCTATTTTCTGGAAATGCAGACTATTTTTTCCCTATTTCCTTCAAGAAAATAGGAAAAAATAGGGCTATTTTTTTCCTATTTTAAAGTACAAACTATTTTTTCCCTATTTTTTTCACCTATATTTTTTTTCAGACTATTTTTTTCCTATTTCCTATAAGAAAACAGGAAAAAAATAGTCCTATTTTTTTCCTATTTTCAAGCACAAACTATTTTTTCCCCATTTTTTTCACCTTCAACTTTTGTGGACTATTTTATTCCTATTTTTTTTAAAGAAAATAGGAAAAAAATAGTTCTATTTTTTCCTATTTTCGAGTACCAAACTATTTTTTCCCTATTTTTTCACCTTCATCTTTTTCAGACCTTTTTTTTTCTATTTTGTCCAAAAAAATATGAAAAAAATAGGACTATTTTTTCCCTATTTTTTCATCTTAATCTTTTTCAGACTATTTTTTCCCTATTTTTTCACCTTAATCTTTTTCAGACTATTTTTTCCCTATTTTTTCACCTTTATCTTTTTCAGACTTCTTTTTACCTATTTGCAAGTACTATTTTCTTCCTATTTTTTATGACATGATACAAATTTGTAAACTATTTTTTGTCTATTTTCTAAACTTGAATATTTTCATTGTTTATGACTGGCATCCTATTAAAAAAGCCCGCTTCTCCTGCCATTATCTCTGTTGTTCATTTTGCGACTTATTGGTGGTTTTTAGCTGTGGGGTCACATATTGAATAGTGAGCTCAAAGATAACCATAAATAAACAATGTGTAAAAAGAAAATGTACGAAATTTCAATTTTGTTCCTTTATTAATATTCTTGATTTTATTTACAAAACTATAGTAGTGACTAGTGCACTCAAAGATAACCATTTATAAACCATGTGTAAAAAGAAAATGTACACATAGAAATTTAAAAAAAAAAATTCTCCTTTATTAAAAGGAAAAAAGCATTCGATCGAGATATTCCCGTTCTATGTGTGAGTAAAGTTTCAACGTAGAGGACAGTACGCAAGTACCCGTCACAGAATTAATTCTGTGGTACGCCGTACGTAATTTGAAAATTACCCGTCATTTTTTTTCCCAACTGGCACTGCTGTGCGCATCGGACTTTTGCTGATTTTCGTTAATCAAACGTCTCCAAATCACACCAAAATGTCTTCCAGCAATTATTCTAGCGATGAAATTTCATCAAGAGATAGTGACTCCTCATACTCCGATGCCTCCTTATCCCATTTTAGTGATTCTTCCAAAGAAAATGAGCCCGACAAATTTTCAAAATATTACTAGTCCCACTCGTAGAGAAACGAGTTTGTTGTCGAATGACGGACAATCGACGAGCGGAACTGGCCCCAGAAAACAGCTGAAAAGGTACGTTTATTTCTGAAACTTAATTATATTATGATATATATATTTTTATTGTGTCTGTTGTTGAATATAATGCTACTTCATAGACATAGTAGGCTTATAGAATGTTATTTTACGTATCAATATTCCCATGTAGTGCTGATCGAGTGAAGTGTCGTGAATCCCCAAGCCAAGGGCCAAGTGCAGTGTAGTGTCTGTTAGTGAATGAGTGAATGTCAACAAACGTGATTACAATAAATCCACGTAGAAATTTCATATTTTTTTAACCATTACTACGTCTGTCAATTATATTGCCTTGCATGATATAATGTTTTGATGTGGTTTTAGGCTAAACTGTATCTCAAATTATTTTTCTAGGAATCGGAAAACACAACCTGCTAAAGCACCACGCAAGAAGAAGAGCAAGTCTTCCAAGTCCGAGAGTGTGTCTGCGAGGTATGTCCTTACTAAGTAGAAATCTAAATCTATTGTTGATAATTTGTTTGGGTATATTTATTTCATGTTTGTTAGTTAAGATCTGACATCAAAATATTAGAGTAGTTTACCTCATCATTATGCTAGAACAATAATTTGCAGGTGGCACAAGTTCTACCTAGATCTACATTATTTTTCTCTTTCCTTTTTTTTTTTTTCTTCAAAATATTGTTCCTTTACTCTTTTCTTTTCTGTGTTTTATATTTTAGTTTATGTATGTTCACCCGATATATCTAAGAATAAAATAACTCTAATTAATTGCCTACCTGAGTGGTTTACATTTCATGCACCTTGACAGCTCTTTGATGACTCCTTTGTTTCACCATCCGTTCGTCGTCAGCCTGGCATCTTTTTTGCTATCATACTTTTGTACACACATGTTCTGTGCCTTTGAATTTTTCATTATGAAATACATAAATACTTGTACTAAGTATTAATTGCATGTTCATAAATGTACCAATGCATGATTATTCTAACCCCTAACTCACATTTCATTTATATCTTTACAGATCCATTGAAACTAATCAAGCTACAATGTACATGTAACGTACAACCACCATTTGATTAGATGCCTGTGAACAGCAAGACCAACATCTGTATCCTTTACATTAGTATTTGTTTCCATTTTATTATGTAATTCTTATGTCTAATCATTAAGATTCATAGGCAAGTACAACATGTATGTGTACACAATGAGTGCCTGCATATTGTGAAGATAAAGGACCATAAGACCATTCCATATGATGGTATACTTTGTCAGGCGCGTAGCCAGGGGGGGGCGGTGGGGGCAGTCGCTGAAGGCCACCCAACCCATGCAGTCGCCCCCCCAAAAAAAAACGCCGGCCAAAAAAAAAAAAGAGAGAAAAAGAGAAGGAAAAAAGTAAGAGGACGTAGGAAAAAAAAGGGAAAGGAGTCGAGAACGGTACAACGAATCGTCTTCTTTCTCTAATAATTTAATGAAACGTCAAAGCTTCCGCGCTTCGCTTCGCGCGGAACGGGGCAAATTGAGTTCAATTTAAGGATTAAGAGTCAAAAACGGAACGAAGAATCGTCTTCTTTCTCTAATAAATTAATGAAACGTCAAAGCTTCCGCGCTTCGAAAGAGGGGGACTAATACAGATAAGGATTAAGGGTCGAGAAAGGTACAACGAATCGTCTTGTTTGTCTAATAATACGTCAAAGCTTCCGCGCTATGCGCAGGAGGGGCGGACTGAATTCAGACATGGATTATGAGTCGAGAACGTCACATCGAATCGTCTTCTTTCTCTAATAATACGTCAAAGCTTCCGCGCTTCGCGCAGTAGGAGGGGGGGGCTGAATTCAGACAAGGATTAAGAGTCGAGAACGGTACATCGAATCGTCTTCTTTCTCTAATAAATTAATGAAACGTCAAAACTTCCGCGCTTCGCGCGTGGGGGGGACTGAATACAGATAAGGATTAAGGGTCGAGAAAGGTACAACGAATCGTCTTCTTTGTCTAATAATACGTCAAAGCTTCCGCGCTATGCGCAGGAGGGGGGGACTGAATTTAGACAAGGATTATGAGTCGAGAAAGGTACAACGAATCGTCTTCTTTCAAAGCTTCCGCGCCCCTCCCTGCACCCACCCCCCTAGGGAGCGCGCTACGCGCGCTCTTTAAGTGATTCGCACGCTTCGCGTGCTCACTACCGCCCCCCCTAAAATGAAATCCTGGCTACGCGCTTGTACTTTGTAAAACTATTTGAAAATAGTAGCATGTAAGTCTGTCATTTTCTTGTTTATATATCTCTCAATGACATGACATGTCATTGATTTTGTAGTAAGTGTTTCTAGATTATGATGATTGTATTAAGATTTTGACAGTTCAATTGAAATTGAGAAAATTATGTAACACGTCAACTGTACTATAAAGCATGCATGCATTGTTGAAAAATCTGTTTTATGATTTATTTTATTTTGTTATCTTTGTAAATAACGAGAAAAAAATATAATTTGTCATGATTTTCTTGAGGTTTGAAACTGTTATTACATTATTAAGAGCACTTTGTAATATTAAATTGTAATAAAAGAGACAGAAAACAACACTCTCATGTCCAGAATACTGCTTTATTTGGTTACTATAGTGAGGGAGAGAGCTTGTGATCGCCTGGCATATCCGCATCGGCTCAGTAATAGTCCTGAAACTCACCTGAATACTTTATTTGAACAAAAATAGAAAGCTACATTCTAGGTGGATGATATTTTTTTGAAGGCGGAGGCATATAGGAGACGCAGTCGCATTTGTCTTTTCTTTTTTTTTAAATTATAATCATAGCAAACCATGAACAACTCTATTACTACAACATGTACACTACAGTACTTAACCAAAGATTGTAAATATCAGTTTAGTTCTGTTATTTATTTGCTTATATGAACACACATACTATACTAAACTCATGTCATTGTGTTTACCTCTCGAAAATAAAGTACATGTATTTTATTTGACACATTCCCTTTTATTCTTTTTGTTTGTTACAGTCCACTGCCATTATAACGAGGTGCTCGGGACCAAGCCAATTTCCTTGTTAAAATGAAATCATGTTATACTCAAGTTACTGAACACATTGGTTTGTTTAAAATTGGGACTGATGAGAATTGCCTGATAATAAAATCTTGGTGTATCCATGTTTGTTATACTAGGAGTGGACTGTATAACATTTTCCATATACCCATTGACTATTTTAAATGTTCTACTGAATGGATTGGACTGAAAGGATGAAGTGAATTTGGCAAACTGAGTAGGTGCATCGATGCAGAGAAAAGAGCTGTAGGAGTAGGGTGACTATTCTACAGTGGAAACTTTTGACAATGAGGTCATAATTATGCAACCAAGAAATCTTAACCCCCAAAAGCTGGTAAATTACCTTGTCATTTCAGGTATAACTGATCTCTTTATATCAAGTTTGCACTGTATGATTTAGTTGCATGTAAAGAGTCGTTGACTGGATGTGTGAGATGGTAGTGCTTGAGAAATCCATGAAAGTAAAGGATGAGTGATCCCCCCCCCCTATTTCCTTACTATTTTTTTCCTATTTTCTTACTATTTTCCTACTATTTTCCCCTATTTTCTTACTATTTTTTTCCTATTTTCTTACTATTTTTTTCCTATTTCCTTACTATTTTTTTCTTATTTTCTTACTATTTTTCTCTATTTTCTTACTATTTTTTTCCTATTTTTTTCCTATTTACTTACTATTTTTTTCCTATTTCCTTACTACTTTTTTCCTATTTTCTTACTATTTTTCCCTATTTTCTTACTATTTTTTCCTATTTTTTTTCCTATTTTCTCACTATTTTTTTCCTATTTCCTCACTATTTTTCACTGTCCACTAAGCACCTAGTTATCACTATTTTTTTACTATTTTCTTCACTTTTTTCTACACTATTTTTTCCCTATTTATTTCCTATTTTCAGGTCTGAAAAATAGGAAAAAAATAGGAAAAAAATAGAAAAAATTGTTTCAAACCTATTTTTTTCCTATTACCAAAACTATTTTTTCCCTATTTTTTCCTTTTAAAAAAATAGGGAAAAAATAGAAAAAAAATATATTTTCGGGACTATTTTTTCCCTGTTTTTCCCCTATTTTTTTCCTATTTTTTTACGACTGGGGTTGTGATAAACTCATGATGAAGGTTTTAAAACTGATGATCATCATGATCTCATTAATTCCATGCGTGGGTCGTAAACGCTTTTCAAACCAGCTTTGAAAAGAGTTATCCCCCCGGAGTTACCCATGTCTTTACCCAAGTAGGCAAGATCCTTGTCCCTTAATACTGCCACCAGCTCCTCATTGATATATTTCGGTTATTTCTGGAGCACCATGAAAAAGATGACTGCACGTTGCTCAACGGTATTCATTGATATATTATAGTCTTTTTTTAAGTGCCAGGTACACCGTTTTGAACAGCTGCTCTAATAACTAGGTAGGGTGCTGCTGAACTTAAAATGTATCATCTGGAATTGAAAAGAAGACATTTTCATAAGACATAATAGCGTCACCCAGGAGCGGATCAAGCCGGCGACATGAGGGGGGGGGGGGGGTGAAATTCTTGAGAAAATATTTAGCGGCGAATCGGCCAGCCAGCAAATAAGCGGGGGGGGGGGGGGTGATTAGAGGACTATTTGTTTTTAGGAATTAGAACAAAAATTGGCCAAGGGGGGGGGGGGGGCGATTGAGATTTTTTTTTAACGGGTAAAATTTACATAACCATTTAAATTGTTTACCTGTTTGGGGTGCCGAAATCATTTTGTTGCAACATTTATGCAGAACTACGCGTTAGGCAAAAAAATTGCCTGGTCACGTGTAGCTCTCAACCAATCAATTGATTAGGATCCACGTCATCATCTTATAATGTGTACTAATCTTTAGCTCATGTGTATTATGTTTTATAAATGTAAATATATTTATATATCATGTCAATGTCTTTTGTTATCATATCTTACTTTGTTTGATATATCTTTCTGTATTGTATTGTAAATATGTTGTGCTCTTATACCCCTGAAGGGATTCGATAGAGTCAAATAAGATCTAAATCTAAATCTTAATCTAAACCATGCGTTCAATATTCCTTCATGAACACATTGCATTAAACTCACAAATGGCTATGCGAAGTGGCAATGATATCTAAGACCTATGCCGCTAACTGTCTATACGAAAGCTGATTAAATTATTTACAAAACAGAAACCATAAAAACAGCACTACCTAATAATTCTCTCTCTTAATTACCGTCTCCCTGATTTCATTTATATCTGCCATTATAACGCAGACAATTAAAGGTAATACAAGAATTCCATTATTGAGAACTTTGGGATGAAAGTAATGATTACTATCCCTTATACAGATCGATTCTCGTATTTGCTCCACTGTCCCTAAGACATCATCCATTTTCAGATAATACATTCAATCTTGCTCTTACGTTTACATACTCTGTGCTATCGAGATATCTCAGATGATGTCATATGTATTGGCCATTGCAATACGTCGCGTCATTTCGATTACCGTATCAGAATTTATATCATTACATAATAAAGCCCGTCGACAAACGGGCCAGTAATTCAACGTTTGATAAGCTCATTGCATGTGACTTTTCAATACTTTACAATACTCTTGTATTCTACAATACAACCATAACCAATGGCATAGCATGATTCCAACAATGCCTTTTTTAACTTTTTTTTTTTTTTTTTTTTTTTTTTGGGGGGGGGATTGGGGGTCAACAGTTATACTCGGAATATGATGATCGAGTATACACGTTGAAGGTAACTCATTTGGGGGGGGGAGGCGTTGCAGGAATCGGTCTGTGCCTTTTTTTCTGCACATTCCCCTTCTCCTTTTCCCTTTGTCACTTCTTGTAAATCAGTTTTGTAATGCCCTTTTCACCACTCAAAATGTGTTTGAGTGGGGGGGGGGCACTATGGAAGGATATCCGCGAGGGAATAGGGGTGGAGGCGATAATACAAAACCATTGCAGGGAATTGAAACATCCCTTGTTAAAGATTCTATTTAATATTTTGTTTCTGTATGTTTTGTCAAAACTGTCCTGAAGAATGTGCGAGAATTCCTCAGAGCATTGATTAAGAAGATCATTAATTCGGGGAAATAATGTGTGTACATGAGTTTAAATCTATTTCTAACCACTTTTCCAAGTATAGTTGACACTGAATACTAATCAGAAAACGGTGAAATCAGTTACCAAAGGTGTATTGTACTATTATGCCTAACATATGACCTTTTATTCGTAAAACTTAAGAACAGAGATAGCTTCCTTTTTGCGCCAGCCCTATTAATTTTACATTGGACTCCATTATTTAAAAACAATACATACCAGCGGGACGCCCCAACCAACACCACGCCGACGTCACACCGGCTGAGTCCTGACTATTTGCGATAAAGTAATGTTTCTTGGTGGGCGGGTACACAAATAAGATGATAAAACCCGTAGTTAAAGGTGATTGCTTTTTCTTTTCCATATACATGTGCATTGTATTTTTTCCTTCTAGTTTTATTTTAATATTGTTGCTTCTTAGGGTTCATGGCCTAGAACGTATTCTGTATTTTGGATTTGTACTTTGATGCACAATAATTGAATTGAATGTAGTTGTTATGGTGAGGTTATGGCCCCATCTACAAAGAGTTGATATTAATCGCAATTGTCTACATAAGAAATAGGGGAATGCAAACTTGCGATTGATTAGAAAACCTGCGATTAATTTTGATAAGACGAGGCCCTGGTTTTAGTTCGCTAGCGGTCTCGTCAATCTGATTGTGGTATACGTGAGAATCCGATCGATGGGGACTCTTATAAATTCTCCTGTCTGCTATTGTCATACACAATAGTTGTCCACCTACCTAATGGAAATATGAGTGAGTGGAAATTCCCCAGTTATTGAATGTGTAATATAGTTTGAATAAAATACGAAGCGTGTAAGTGGAACAAATTGTTTCTCATTTCACCCAGTGGCAGCAGGTAGTGAACATAGGTAAGTTGCTTAGATAACTGACTTTTTATATGTAGAAAACATGTTTAATGTCTGTACAGCTATTTTCATCATCACGATCTCGATATGTTCATGCGTGGGTCGTTAAAGCTTTCCCAAGTAGCTTTGAAGAGTGTTGCTCTTGTCTTTATTGTGGAGTAGGCAAGAGCGTTGTCCCCTGATAATACGACATTTTAGATTTGCACAACGACAACGTGGATTGCTACGATCGACGTCCTTTTTAATGCACTGCCTTGAATGGACGTCACACGTATCAGTCCACGCAAACCTAAAAGTCCCTATTGTCAACAGCCCCTCATGGATTTCATTTGGTTAATTCTGGAAAACAATAACACAGATGACTGCACGTCGCTGAACGACATCCGTTGATATAGTCATTTGTTAAAGGCTCGGGTACTCCGATTTGAACGGCTGCACTAATTACTATGTGGGGGTGCCGCTAAAATTAAATCGACTTACACTTCACCGTATACTTAACTGTTCCTTCATAGTTCGGGTTTTGAACTTTTGGATACGACTTACTACGGTGGGGACGATGGGTGAGAGGATCCCTAACTGAAACCTCTTTCCATCCAATCTTCATCGCCTCAACCTCCCCCCCCCCCCCCTGTTTCTCAAATTTGTGTTTTTCATCTGAGAGGCGGGAGGGGGGGGGGGGCTTTACATGTCCTTCACGAACACTGCTTGGCTATGTTTCTAGACGTCATGATTTCTCTCGTTGTTTGTCCCATCCCAGGTGCCGTTATCGCATACTAGTCCTGTCAAATACAAGACTTTAGAAAAGTTCATTAACAAAACCTTTAATTGAAAGCCATCAGATCTCGTTTTTTTGGTTCGAATGCACTTCTGCTAGGAATCATATTTATTACTGTCATTAGACAGGAGAGAAAGTTCATGCATTCCTGAAAGTATGCTAGTGTTATCTCACGGGTATATAACCACTAAACTCTTATTGGTATTCTTCGTGTGAAATGGAAATGGCGATATTATTTTATTCTGTCACTGGGCCGTATTAAAGACGTTCTTCAGTTATGACCTCATACATTAGAGTCTCATCATGCTCGTGGGATGTAAGCCTCGAGGGCTGTTGGCAAATTTACATCGTTAATGTAAAGAAGATGTGCGTTGTGAAAGTGCAAAGAAGGCATATTCGGGAAACCGCATATTGACAATTGAATTTCAAGAGTTTTGTTATGTTTCGGCAGATTTGTCGATTTAGCATCATATTCGATTGAATTTCAAAAGTTTCGGCGGCCATTAGTGCCAATATCAATATTTACAAAACAAACAAAGATGCATTAAAACAAAAACAAAAGGTCAGAGCAAAAAGACAAAGTACTAAGAAGAAATTAAAATTAACTAACAATCAAACCAAGGTCAAAGCAAAATAGACAAAGCAACCGGAAGAAAGTAAAAATTAACAAACAAACAAAGGATACAAGCATAAGATTACAAACAAAACGAACAGAGTTTTGGTTTACGGTAAGCAAATAGACATCAGTCATGAAAATGAAAAAGGATGAATTGAAACAGAGATAGCAGCTTCGTACGAACTGATCCTCAAAGGACAACAGAGGGCGTTTTGGTGTGTATTAAGGTAGTGTCCCTTTATAGAAGGTACACTATATTAAAGTGCGAGTTCATAGAAAATCACAAATATGGCAAATAGCGTATTTACTAGAAACTGGTAAGATAACATTTGGCCATCATGCAAGGTCTAGGTCAACTACATATCGGGTAATTTATAAAAATACAAATAAAACAACCTCCATAGCATATGGGATATGCGAGAGATTCGCCGGCAAAATAACGATGTTTTAATGCCGTCACAATACGAACCAACCCTGCCCAAGCAGACGACATCCCATACAGAATGAACATGATTGCAATGATTTTATTTCTCAAATTATAATGAGTTTAGTTTATATAAATGTAATGGAATTTTACACCATTCAGAAAGAGATATGTCCCCCATTCTGATAATTATCTTATTTTGTTTGTAAATACACAGGATAGGGGTTAAAGAACAATCAAAGAAACCACACTTTCAAATTTAAAAAACCTCCGGAATGATAGCATGGACGTCATTTGTTTCCTCTTGAAACGCCGAACATGCCGCGGTGTATGCAGCAAAAAATACAATGGCGTCTTATTTTGTTTACAAGCGACGGGTTCCTTTTTGTAATCCTTGCATTTTTCATCAAAATAATACCATGCATGGGGTTAAGAGTGAGGCAATAAATTAAACATTTTGCCTGAGGGTATAGAAGTAAGAGAAATAACTGAAGAAAAGATGACAAAACAGGCACTGAAATTGTGTGAGATGTCATGGGACTTCGTTTGCTTGTGCACATCATGTTCGACATGTGACGTCATATCTCAACAGCAACCGGGGAGCCTTTTCAGGTGCTATGTCGGGGATGTATCTAAGCGTTTTGTTAATGTTAATAATCATTACTTCGAAAGTTTCCAAGCATTTGTATTTGATAACCTTGGCCAATCAAAGTGTCACCTTTGCAATAAATGACATTAAAGTTAGTTTTTGTAATCAATGAACCTTCTCTTTAAGGGCTCTGCGTTAAGCAAGAGTCAGAGACTCAACTCCACTTTTCGATCCGTCCAACCAGGGTCTGGTCGCTATTCATAATACGAAATGATTGAGGGTCGCTATTCATATTATGATCAGAGGGTCGCTATTCATAATAGGAGCAGCGGTTCGCTATTCATAATACGAGGAGAGGGTCGCTATACATAATACGAGATGAGGGTCGCTATTCATAATACAAAATGACGGTCGCTATTCATAATACGAAATGAGGGTCGCTAGTCCTTATATCAAATGAGGGTCGATATTCATAATACGAATTGAGGGTCACTACACATTAATACGAAATAGGGTCGCTATTTATAACACGAAATGAGGGTCGCTTTTCATTAAAAAGTAGGCCTTAGCAATAAACAAAATGCTAATTACATAGGGTAATATTAGATGGAGGACACCCACACGGATATGGCGTAGCTGTGTGTGTGTGTGCGTGGGAAAACGCCATCAACCGCGGACCTTTCCATAGAAAACTACCCTCAAACCGCGGACGTACCTGCAATGGGGGACCGTCCACGGTTGCGATCCTGGTTTTCGCCGTATAAAATTTACGACGTAGGGGGCGTTTGAATATTAGATGTCGCAGCGTGTAGCTAACATCGAGTGGATCAGTTCTATGTGTATCGCGAAATGTCACAGCGCCCCCTTCGATGACTGCGCGGGAAAAACGCGCTACCTGCTATCTTCCCATAGCAGGTACGTCCGCGGTTGAATGTAGTTTTCTATGGAGTGGTCCGCAGTTGCAGGCAATTACCCATGCACACACACACAAGTAATAAACTTCGTCCACGTTTGACGCCATAAACGTGTAGTGGTGTGTATGTGTGTGTGTGAGTGGGCGGGGGGCTACACATGTCCCCAAATATATGTCTTTTTTAAAGTAGGTATATTTTATAATTTTTAATAATTATATTCCCTGCTCCTGTGGTGACAAAAAAAGAAAGAAGTAAAACATATATAATCATATCGTAATTTGTCCTCCTTTTGGAAAATCGTGCCCCATTACCCTGCCCCCGACTGATCTTATCCAGGCTTCTTTACTGAGACATTAAGTAGACCAAGCAGTCCCATTATCATAGTTATTTTAGGACTGAAATTGCTATTTCAGAAACTAGTTATTGTTTATATGGCAATAATGTTTTTGTAGAAAGTAGCTTTTAGTAGGACTTATAGAGTTACAAATAATAAAGCGGGGTTGGACCGGACGATGAGCCTAGTTACTACCCGGAGAGGGGTGAGGGGGAAGAGGGGAGGCTTTTGCCTCCCCCCCCCCGCCCAAAAAAAAGAAGGAAGGGAAAGGAAAAGAGGAGCTAAAAGGTAACATAAAAGGGTGAAAAGAAGGGGAGATCAGTTGCAATTAATCCCGCCAACAACACGTGGATCGGGGGCCGAAAGGCCCTTTCCTCCCGCTCCCCAGCAAACTTAAAAGAGAGAGAAGGAAGGAAAAGAAAAGGGTAAGTGGAGAGAGAGAAAGGCAAAGCAAAACAAAAGAGGAAGAAGAAAGGTAGGGGAGATCAGTTGCGATTAATCCCGCCAACAAGGTGTGGATCGGGGGGGGGCGTCAGGTAAGAAATATGCTTTTTTAGAGGTCAACGTATCAGAGTCCGCGGAACGGTGGGGCTCAGGGGCTCGAATCCCCCCACACTTTTATGAAAAGGTATATCATAGAGAAATATAAAGAAAGAGAGAAAGAAAGAAAAAAAGTGACCAGCCAGTGTCACAAAATAAATAGGTATCAACATTGGTTCATCTAACCGTGATTAAATGCCTGAAACCCATGAGCTTCCCGGAGCTCTGCCCCCTGGATTCCAGTGTGGGCCTGCCAGTGTGGGCCCCTGAATGTTCATCTGACCGTAATGTAATGCCTTAAACCATGAGCTTCCGGGGGGTTCCACCCATTATTAATAACTCGCCCTTGTATATATATATATATATATATATACAGTAATTTTACCCAATTAATAAAATACTTGTGAAATCCAAATACATGAAGAGCATCGTACATAAAATTCCAGTCAATCATATCATAAGTTTTTTACACAGTCAATATTCAAAGCCAAACCGTCAATATTTTCCATTTTACAAATGTTTTTTTATATCAATAACTAATCGTATGTTCTCTTCAATAAAACGGCATTTAATAAAATCATATCGGTCATTACTTATGAAAAGCCCTAAAACCTTTTTCCTTCGCAATGAGAGAATTTGTTATAAAATCTTATAATCACTGTTAAAGGTAATACAAAGTTTTGGTATGGGGTCATGAATTTGGTTCAAATGCACATTATTGGAAGCATATGCGATCCTACGATATTTAGTGATCGTTTTCGAAGTTGAATTCGAGCCTAAAGTTATGAAATTATAAATACTAAACTCTTTATGATGTATATCTCCCTCTCAAGTTCAAGATATTAATTAAGCTATTAAACATTGTTTGTTGACTAAAATCGACCGATTAGCTATTCCCATTTGAAAATTATATATCACAACTACATATTCTGAGATTCTCATGGTCGCAGCTACTATTGTACGGCCGTAGGCGCTATTTGAAATTCATCAACAATTTACCGGGAGCACCGGTAAATTTTTATATTCAATTTTTCTCGAAAGCAGCAGTGTTATGGGGGCTTATTTTTCTAGTGCTTATAATACATCTACAGGGGCATCCAAATATATCAAAATTGTAAAGAATCACCATCTACCCAATTTTCAAAATTTACCAAAAAATTGTATTACCTTTAAGAAGTGATATTGGTCGCCAACTTTTGAGAAGTAATAAGTCTCTACCTTTTTTGGCAACAAAGTAATAATACTTTTTTGCATAGATAAAGGAAGAATGTTATCAAGCAAAGAAGAATTGTAAACCGAACATAACAAGTATTTGATATCATATCAGAATGTTTTATAAAACTGGATGGGAAGTCCATCTGTTCCCGGTGACTTATTATTTTTAAAGGTTGTAATAGTTTTTATAGCACTCTTTCTCTGAAATTAGATCACCTAAAGAAAAATCGTCGTCTTTGATATCCAGATTAGGTAAAACATTTTTTTTTTAAACGAACTTACGAGGAAAATCTTGTTTATCGCTACATGCATATAGATTAAGGTAAAACAACCTTTCTTCCTCGAGAAGAACCAACCAGAATTACACCTCACTCTGCAACCCTCCTCGACAATATATTTACAAACGAATCTGATAATGTTATTAAGTCAGGTATACTTGTTTCTGATGTCAGCGATTACTTACCAATTTTTTTAATCATTGATTGCGATTTTGTGATTGAAATAATAAGTTATGTAACATTTAAACGTAATATTGACGATGATTCCATTGTAAGATTTTAAATACTTTTACGTAATCAAAATTGAGAAGAAGTTTATAAATCAATTTCTTGATCAATATATTTTACTTTATAATGCATGTTTTTCATTGAAAAAAATCATGCAAAAAAGAAAAAAAAGTGATAAACCATGGTTTAATGCATCTTTGAAGAAAAAATGCAAAATTACATATTGATGGCATTTGTTCAAACATTTCTCAAGCCGTAGGGGTAATGAATAGATTAAGAACTGTTGTTCCAATGAAGATTCTTTTAACCCTGTATTACACAATGATTTTACCTTATTTATCATATTGCAATATTGTATGGGGTAACAGTGCACTGTATCTTAGAAATAGAATTGGAGTACTCCAGAAGCGTGCAATACGTGTTATTTGCAATTCACAACCTCTTGCCCACACAACCCCTTTATTTCAGCAGTTGGGTATTTTAAAAGTGGATCAAATGTGTAGTTTGCAAATTGCAATTTGTATGTACTCCTATTTTAAGAACATTTGACCAGATAGTTTTAATAATTATTTCACTTCAAATTGTACAATTCATAGCCATAGTACCAGAAATTAAAATCACTTAAGATTACCGTTATATAAATATAGTTTCTCTCAAACAACAATTTCTTACACTGGTGTAAAATCCTGGAATTCAATACCAGTAGAGATTAAGAACAGTCCGACACTTTCTAATTTTAAACGTAAATTTAAACTCTATATTTTACATAAAAACAATTGACAAAATTATAGTGGTACAATATATTTTTTTTGTTTGCCTGTTTAATTTGCCAACTTAATTTTGTTTTATCATGTACTGTACGTCGCTATTGTTTGTGGGTTTTGGGTTTGTTTTTTTTTTATTTTTTTTTTTATATATAAAATATCCAAAATATCTAATATTGTTCTGGGGATTAGCCTCGACAGGCCCCTGGCCTTTGTTGGTCCCCCACATGTTTTTTTTTTATATCTACATGTATTTAGTTGTTCTTAGATTTTGTTCGCTATTTGTTTCTCTTAATATTATTGTTTGTTAATTGTGTATTTTGTATACGTCTGAACATGTATGTATACTTGTTTTTTTATAAACCACATGTGGAAATAAAACTTGAACTTGAACTTGAACTAATATCTTTAAAATCTGTAATTGGTCCATTTGCCGTTTGAAGCCAGGATATACTTTTTTGCTGTAAATTCCTTTTTTTCTAAATTAGAAATTTTTCGGATTTTACATTCACCTTCTGTAACCCAATAAGCTTTAGTTCAAAAATAATACCACGAACAATTTCTCCATGTAAATGTTCATATTCTTTTTTCTTGTCACATAAATCACTACGTAAATTTTCATTATTACAACATTCTTCATTGTTGGTTAACCTATATATCTTTTTTTATCTCTTCTAATCGCATTCTGCGTTCTTTTTTCTTCTTTTGGGAAATTTCGATAAACTTACAATGAACTCTAAAATTCATGAATTCCCATATTTCACTATAATAGCTCGAACCTGCATTTTCAGTCAAAATATCGAGTCAAAAACATCTGCATCTGCCAATAATACGGTGTTGAGTTTCCAAAATCCAGGACCTCTCTTTATAACAGATTTTGTCAAATGAAGAGATACAAATAATTGGTCACTTTTATAGCCAAAAGTTATTTCACTTGTTTTAACTGACTGAATGAAACTCTGGGATATCAGAAAGTAATCTAAATGACTTCCACTTTTACAATCGTAAGTCATCCAAGTACATTATCAAGGTGGAAGCGGACCTTCAAGTTCGATAGCCAAGGAACGTTCTCCGTATATGTACGTGCTCTTGAGGGTACTGTGCTTTTTGAAAATTCAACTGTTTCGTTGTTAGAAATCTCCTGCAGCATAATCCATGGGCTGCGTGGACAGAGCCAGAACCACTTAAGCTTTAAGTGTACTGGGCGAAATTGTCAAAGTCTAAATGGAAGACTGATGGCTCCACGGGATGGCGGACTAATAGCTACCTGTCTAGATAGAATACCGGAAGTCTGCTGTAAGCGCTTGTGCTATGACAGATTCAAGCTCAAGTGAAAATTAATAGCTTTCTGAATGAACAAGGCGATTCATGAGTGTGATCAAGTGAGCACTGCGTAAGAGATGTCTCAGAGTCATTCATACCAGAATGTGCTTGGAAATTTTCCGCTTTCCATTTATGGCTGCCCTACATATATCTTGCCCAAGAGATCGGACAAGTTTTGTCACTCTTTATGATGGTCGAGATAGATTTTCACTCAACAAAAGGTTCAGGAACTTATCTAGCTCAGTTGGAATCTGGTCATCTATACTAGCAATGGCTTCTGCGGTTGAGGGCCGGGGAATAGCTTTAGACTCTTCAAATGCACTGCTAATTATTCTGCGGAGGAAAAGTGCTACATCAGAAATTGTATCAACAAAATGAAGCTCATGAGTCCTTTGTATAGACTTGTCTAGACTCATTCCAGTACTATAATCCAAAAAGCTTTAGAACTTTCCCTTAGCGCTTACTTTGCAAAAGGATAGTGTACCCTTATATGCTTCATGCTTTTTAAACTTACTTTTCAGCATACCCGCTCTGTACTTAGGGTTAGCAAATGGAGTGTCCTTTAGTTCATATTTGTACTTCTCACATACACTCTAAATTACAGGGATTTAAATTTAAATCTATAGGATTTATTTTTAAATCTTTCATGTACTGTAGGTAGGGACCAATCGATGTGGATTTAAAATTAATCTTCGCTAGGATTAAAAAGTTTTAATCTGTAAATGATTAAAAAATAAGTTCAAAAGATTTATATTATAAATCTTTCTAGATTAAAATTAACCCTGATAAAGATTTAAAAGCAATCCTTTTTGGGACTTCTTTTTTTTATATTTGAAACTCGGATTAAGAACCAGTTTAGCAATCTTTTAAGATTAAAAATCAATCTTTTTGGATTTAATTTCATTCAAATCCGGCTTAAGATTTAAATTTTAAATCCCTGTAATTTAGAGTGTAGGTCACTCAGTCTCAAAACTTTACACCTACCTGATATTTCATCATTTAGCTACTTCTCCATTTATCTGGTTCTTAGTTTGCCACATATTTCTTCTGACAGCTCTTGTGATATCGTGCTTCTGCAACAAACAGATCAACTCCCAAGATTCTCAAAAGTAGGTCATCATCACCAACTTTCTTCGCAATATCTACAACATTTTGCTACCTACAAAAATCTAACATTGACGTACTTTCTGTTGTCCAAGAGCTTTTCACTTTGATTGATGTTGGGGCTTTCTTTTTACAAAAGATACAATCAGGTTTGAAGATGACTTTATTAATTGACGATCCGGGTTCTGTGGCATCAGATAAGGTCTCTGACAGTGGATTGAAATTCTTGGTAAAAAGTTGGTAGCAATCCCGATGATAACCGTGCAAAACTGAAATGTCTCCAAGAACGAGGTTACATGCTTCTTCCATTGCACATTGTGTCAAGTCAGTTGAAATTCGTGAAATTTATTGTACCCCGTATACGGTTGTTCATTCATTTGTATAAACAACAAACCTATGTTATAGCAAATAATGGGATTAATGTCCAACTGTTGAATAAGTTGGCTTTGTCTGACCCCCCCCCCCTTTCAGGCTGATACATGTTTATAACTATAAAAGGAAACAATATTGAAACATAATAGAAACAGAAATCATCCTATGGACAGTGAATGAAGATCACAGTCATTTAACATATCATTTAACTTCACAATAACAAAGGAAAGTTGTACAGAGTACTTCCCTTTATGATCATAAGGAGAAAAGAAAGTACACTGTATTTCAAATAGTGTGCATGTGTTATGTATATTTTCAGGAGAACTTGAATTTGACTTGATTTAGGTTGATGTTAACAGGCTAGCCCCAACAGTAATTCAAATACTGCTTGTTGAGCTTTTGTTTTTTAAATAGGAATTTTAATTGAATGTACATTATACACTGTTGGTCATAATGGCGGAACAATTACTTTCACCCCAATTTATGGAATGATTTTGACAATGATTTGTTGCTAATAGATCGAGATAATAGCATACATCCTCGGATTTTATTGAATAATGTTTTGTGAGTGTGTTTTTTGCGTGACTTCTAAAGCATGTGTGTATGCTACTATGCTAATCAACTAGGGGACCTACGTCCTTAAGTCATAAATGACATTCATGAGGATTAATGCCTCATAAAAGGGCACTAATATAGCTCATCGACACGGTTTTGATCCTGGGGGCTCACAGTAACGAGGCCATTGCTTAGCCAATGAATCATGACGAAACGCAGCGGGGGCTAGGGTACGTCGCCGCCCCCACTAATAAAAAAAACACAAAGAAAATGCAATAAATTATCAATAATTCATTGCATTTTGCCGCGAACCCCCACATAAAAAATCATCTATGTGGGCATGCCTTGAACTATAATGCATGGCCCTACATTCATATTTATAAATATACAATATGACTGATAAATATATAATATGACCGATAAATATACAAAATATGACTAATTCAAATAAAATATGACTGCTGATTATATAATATAACTCACTATATTAATATATAATTAACAAACTTACAGTATAATGAGGAATTTCCATTGGAGGAAAGAATATAAAAAAAATAAAAAACAATAAACAATCATAATAATCATTATGATTCTTTTAATTGACTTTACAGCATTACACTAAACTCCGTTGGCAAAATGAGTGACAACGAGGAGATCGCTTTCGACAATACTTTGACGGAGATAGCTGGGAAAATCTCCGATGTAATCGTCATCGAAAAATTAGGAAAGAATCTGGGGATTGATATTTCAGATATCGTTCGCTTCAATAATGACAACGCAGGTGGGAGCTCATTCGTCGGCACTTTAAAAATGCTTCGAAAATGGAAAGTAGACCAAACAGTGCAAGAGGGCAAGCCAATATTGAAAGCTGCACTGGAGAAATCCGGCCTTCGCCGCTTGGCAGACATATACTTGTCTGCAGAAGCTGATGATGTGGGTATGTATAAATGTTGAAGTGTCTGTTAATACAATAAACAGAAATGCATACTAACTTTATTATTGTTAAAGAAATTGGTGAATGTTGGATTTAAGTAATAGTCAATTCCAAGAGTTACGGAATGACGTTTCGAGAGAATTTTAATGCATAATATCATAGACATTTTCATTGAAAATCTTGAAAATAATGATATGATATATGAACTAATATAAAATGCTTTTAGAACAATATGGTTTCCTGTCAACCATTCATAAAATCTATGAAACGGCCAATTTGTTATACACTGTCGCTCATAAAGGTGGAATATTCTTTTTTTATTCCAATTTATGGAAAGAAAAAAAATAATTTAAAAATAATGGATCTAGATAATAGTATACATTCTCAGATGTTATTAAATAATAATTTGCCAATGTGTGTTTTGCGTGACTGCTAAAGCATGTGTATGCTATTATGCTTATCAACTAGGGGACCTATGCCATTAAGTCATAAATGACAGTAATAAGGATTAATGCCCCACAAAAGGGCACTAATATAGCATATCGACACGGTTTTGATCCTGGGGCCTCACAGTTACGAGGCCATTGCTTTGTCACTGCATCATGACTGTACACAGCGGGGGCTAGGGTAGGGGGCAGTTTTTATAAATAAAAAAAAACACAGAAAATGCAATAAATTTTCAATAATTTATTGCATTTAACCCCAGTGCCTAACATTAAACAAAATTATGTGTGCCCATGCCTTGAGCCATAATGCATGGCTGTCGATAGGATTTGTTTATGTTAGGGACAGGGGTAAAATGCAATAAATTATTGAAAATTTATTGCATTTTCTGTGTGTTTTTTTATTTATGGAAACTGCCCCCTACCCTAGCCCCCGCTGCGTACAGTCATGGTTCAGTGACAAAACAATGGCCTCGTAACTGTGAGGCCCCAGGATCAAAACCGTGTCGATGTGCTATATTAGTGCCCTTTTGTGGGGCATTAATCCTCATTACTGTCATTTATGACTTGAGAGCGTAGGTCCCCTAGTTAATAAGCATATTAGCATACACATGCTTTAGCAGTTCCGCAAAACACACATTGGCAAGTTATTATTCAATAAAATCTGAGAATGTATACTATTATCTACATCTACTATTTTTAAATAATTTTTAAAATAATTCCATAAATTGGGGTAAAACTAAAATATTCCACCGTTATGAGCGACAGTGTACTTTGTTACGGTATTTTTTAAAACGTAAATTTTTGGTCATTCTGTAACTAAGCTATTGAAAATACATTATTATACAATTTGTTGATAGAAAACTTAGTTCTTGTGAAAGTATTTTATTGAAGTTTATATGTAAAATCATTAATTTGTACAAGTTTGTTTAAATGTGTATAATATTCTTATTTCAAAATCAAAAATTCTCGTGTAATATCATTTTGGAACGCTTGAATGTATATATATATATATATATATATATATATGGGTATATATATATATATATACTCAGAGTTGCAACCATGCTCCATTAGTCTGCCTTATCCAATATATATATTGCTCTGCCCATAAGCATTGAGCACTGTACGGAGGAATAGACCAAATCTAAGTATATATATATATATATATATATATATATATTGAATGTTTGTTAGTGGCATTGCGTTTGGCATTAGCTACCTAAGTAAATCCTGATTTCCGCTACTTGACATTTTCCATTATGATAGTTGTCGTAAGCATTCGTATGCACACATACTCCTGTTTATATTCCAATTCACAGACAAGCCTCCCAAAATAGATTACACCGGCTCTGAGATAAAGACAGCCGTCCCTACTAAAGAGCAGCTGGATCCAAAAAAGGTTTTTCACAAATATTTTCTTTAGATGTATGAAACTATAATCTAATTAACTTAAATTCATATCATCAGTATTCAATCCCATTAACGAGAATCGAATTACCTTAAAATCGACACAAGGACAGTTCTATTCTGATTATTAGAAGGTTTAACAAACCAGATTTTTATATTTTTTGTGTCTATTATTGTTTATTATAATTGTGTCTATTATCATGGATCATATAGTAAAAGGACCCCTTAAACAGTGAATTACCATTAGAAACACGAGCTGAGCCATTATAAACAATAACAAGTCAAATTATTGTTTATTGACATTCATCCTAAAGTACCTAATGCCGTCATTGGTCTGAAAATGCAGGGTTTCTGCAGTTGTCTCAGAAACCACGTAGTTTTTATGTTTTCTTTTTACTTAAAAATAATAATACTGCCGATGTAGTATTAATAGTAAATATAAAGATATCTAGAGGGTAAATCGCATCTTTAGAGTATTTTCATTGTAAAAGGTTAGTTCTACAGACCACTAGTACCTCTTCCAATCACTAATTCAATTTAGAAACAATATAAAAAGCGACTCAGTTACGGCTAGTTAAAACTTTGTTCACTGATCTATACATACAGTAGCAAATGTGAAGGTCCTTAAATTGTACATAATTTTGTCTCAAAATTGTTGACCTGGGGGGGGGGGGGGGCACAGACGGGAGGCTGTCATGAAAGAAAGTCACAGAGTCACATAGTTTCAAACACACTGTTGATGACCATGTTTTCAAAATCGAATTCATCGGATAACTGGGGGGGGGGGGGGTCGCGCCCATGACTGTTGAAATTACCCTTTTTAAGCATTAAACTCAAATCTAGGTTCCAAAATAAATCTAAAATGAATATCCAGTCATTTTCATAATGACCAATAAGGTTAAATTATCTATTTATAGAATTATGTCAATTCTTAAGGGATTGAGTGTTTCATAATAGGCGCTCCATTGATCACTTACTAACCCAACATGCTTAGTCGAGGTTTACACTTGGACTACAGTTAATATGCTTTGATCAGCCCAGGACATGGTCGAAAGACAAAAATTATGTTATCAATAGTAAAACGACCGTTTGCTGAAAATTAATGAACGTAAGAGGAAACTGGTTGGAGATAACCTTATACAGTGCGTCCCAGAAAAAACGAAACCAAGAAATATCGATGTTTTATCATAACTTAATCGCAACCATAATTAATGAATGATACATATTTGGAAAGCTCAGAGTCTCTTCTTTCAGTTGATGCTACTCACGTGATGCATATTTCACGCATGAGTGATTAAAAGCAATTTGAAGGAAGGAAAGCAAAAAAGTAATTTCGCGGGCGGTATCTGAATTTCAAAGAAAAATTCATATTTCTAGAAAGTTCATTTTCTGCTCTTTCATATGATACCTCAATCAAGAAAAATGAGCCAGGAATAACAAAGTTCTGTTTGTTTAAAGTACCCCTTACATTTTCATAATTTTAACAAACGAATTCGCTTTCACTGGGTGCCTGCCGTAGCAAAAAGCAGATTTGACAAAAGACCTAACTCCGTTTCGTTGACAATCAGCCTTGCATGAAGACTCTCGTCTACGGCTGATTGTCAACGAAACGGAGTTAAGTCTTTTGTTAATTTCGTTTATTGATACGGCAGGCAGCCAGTGAAAACGAAATCGTTTAATACAATTATGGAAATGCAAGCACTACTTTAAACAAACATAACTTTTTCATTCCTTGCTCATTTTTCCTGATTGAGGTGTCATATGAAAGGGAAGAAACTCAACTTTCTAGATATGTGAATTTTTCTTTGAAATTCAGATACCGCCCGCCAAATGTTTTTTTGGTTTCCTTCCTTCAAATTACTTTTAATCACGAATGCGTGAAATATGCATTATTTGAGTAGCATCACATGAAAGAAGAGACTCTAAGCTTTCCAAATATGTATCATTCATTAATTATAGTTGTGATTAAGATATGATAGAACATAGATACTTCTCGGTTTCGTTTTTTCTGGGACGCACTGTATATATATATATATATATATATAGTGATATGTAGCAATATTTCTCCATTTCAGAATTACAAAATGGATGTTTCAGCAAAAGGTCACATGTTCATTCTGAACATGACTAAAGACAGGAAGGGATCAGCTGCTGACGTTGAAAATATTGTGCACGTGTTCGAGCAGATAGGAGGTTTTAAGATCGAAACCCATTCGGATTTGAGAGCTAAGGTAAGAGCAAGTTGTTCCATTGATCTGCTATCCTCTTATTGCGAAAAATATTACGTAGGGGCATGAAACGGAAGTAGCTAACAATAAAATGAAGCCTCAATATTTGTAGGTAATACAATTCAATTTTCAATCTGAACCATACCTTCTCCATCACCACATGATAACAATAATGCAGTTGGATCTAATATTGTAAAGCAGTTGATCACTGTTTCCCATAAAGTTGGAATACATTTGTCTTACCTGTTGTTGCAATGACGACCTTCGTCATTGCCTTGTTTTCGTTCACATTCTGCCCCATTAATATACTTATCCTTATCGTCCGGAAATCACATTCGTTTTGCACATAGTGCTTGTTATTCTTAGTTAGGTGCTTTCATCATGTCCTTTTCCTTTCAAATTTCGTAGGCATCATCTCTAGCATCTCATCTGCGATCTTCAAAATCACTCATGCATAACCGTCCAGGCGCCATTTTGTCCGTTTCTGTCCGTTTTAAGGCCTTTATTTCTTCCTTCCTATCTCCACTATCCTAGATCCTACACATTTCTAACAAATTCCTCTAGATATTCTAATAGATTTTCTTTCATCTGCGACGCATAACCTGACCTTTAAAATGCCATCTTCGTACTCAAAATTCAAATCTGAAACCGACTCCGTCAAAAATCTTTAAAATTCTTGAAAAATGGACCCCTAAAAATCTTAAACTGCCATAACTTTCTCATATAAATTTCGTTTTGTTTTTAAATCTAACAGTATCTTTATCGTATTATTGCACTTAGCCATGCCAAATTTCACGCTCCAATAGCTATGCAAAAAATAAATAGCGCCCTCTAAAGTTCTGGGAATTGGCTTTTTTTCTGTGGCCGTATCTCCATTGTGGCTTGGCAGACCCGTACCTTTTTTTGGATTTAGATAATTGAAGATATGCCCTTTCCAGCCATATACAAAATTATATACCCTATCACTGACCAATTTTGAGAAAATTGCCCTCCAAATTCGCCATTTTCAAGAAAATTCCGAAATAACTTCAACCTGCTCTAAAATAACGATCTTTATACCTACACCAATGAAACTTTACAGACACATGTATCCATATGCGTGACAACTTGCTACAAAATTTGGTAAATTTTAATGCCCTTTTCGCAAAGTTACCGCCAAAAATGATGAATTTATTATGCATTACGTAATAGCGCGTTTGATGCGTGAAATATATTGCGCGCAGATGACAATAGTGTCAAACTGACCGCAATGAAGTGCCCTTTTGAATGATACCAAATATGTTAAATGTTCACACAGAAAATTTTGAGTAAATCACATTTGAACAAGGGTCACTATACGAATTCCGCCGAGTTTCCGCCCAATTATAACACGTATCGGCTAAGACGTCATTTTCCAGAATGCTTTTCGCCCCTTTCCTGTCACTTTTTCTTCTTGAAATCTTGCAAGCGTAGTCTGAGCGGCCGTACGCAGAGCATCTCGAAGCCGAATTTTTTTAATCAGTCAAGTATGGCATTTTAGTCGCCATTTTATCCTTTAAATCTATTTTACATCACACGTTTCGATAGGATTATCCTATCCTTTCCAATGATACCGACTACGGCCCATAAAGAGACATAAAGAGAGAGGGGGAAAAAATAAGTCCGGTCATAATACAGATCCTGTACGCTTTCCGCCCATGCATTACACGCTTTGTCTGAGGAGCAAATCGGGTTTACAATTTTGGCCCCCAGAACGATCTTTATTTTTCTTGAAATTTTACAAGCACATTCTAAGTGGCCAAATGCAGAACATCCCGAAGCCGGATTTTTAAAATCGGTCAACCATGACTTTCTAGTTGCCATTTTGTCCTTTAATTCTGTTTTACATCACGTGTTTCAATAGCATTATCATAGAAAAAAGAGAGTGGTTTACAACATTCTTGAATTCTTGCAAGCGTAGTCTGAGTGGCCATACGCAAGGCATCTTGAAGACGAATTTTTAAAATGTGTCACGAGGGCCATTTTAAATGCTAATTTATACTCTGCATAACTATGTTTATGGACAGCCGTCACGGCCATCATCACGTATTCACTTTCACCACAATCCAATTGATTTTAGATTAAGTGCTTCTGAGTCCTTTTTAAGTCCCTTTCTCTTTCTCAATTTCTTTTAAAGTTTGAACGCTTACTCTCTAAATTCCCATCAATGTCACTGAATTCTAAATTATCTAAAATCACTTATGCTGACCCCCTAAGCGACATGTTAACCTTTTCGTGCCATTCATGAAGCCTATCTTTCGACCTACCGACTTTCACTATCCGGGATCTTACAGACTTCTAACAAATTGCTCAAGATAGTCCGAGAGGGGCTTTTTATTGTCTGCCACGAGAAAAGACCTTCGTCAATGCATGCACATCGTTCTGACACGATTGCAGTGCTATTTTCATTCACTGATTGTGACAGTTAGATTTATTATCGATATATATAATGTATTTTCTTTCAAAACTTCACTGATCAATTATAATTGCTCAATAAAGATGTACGAAAGAATAATGCTCTACGAGGATATAGATTTTATCTATCAAAAATAAATCATGTTGTCACAGTCATTTCTTGTAAAGAGGAGGCAAATTGTTTTTCCAACTTTATGGGCAATAATGTATGTGTTTATTAAAAAAAATCGATGATTAGGCGTAGTTTTACATACATCGATACATTTTTTTTAAACGAGTTAATTATTTTTTAATAGAAAACGGGTCGGATTTTGACTTAAGATAACTTAACAAGAAACAAAAAAAATGTTTTTAACATATAATTGCTCATGGTCCGATTGTTGATATAATAACCACCTTGCCGATTTTAAATAACTACTTGTGTCATTTTATAGCAACGTTTCAATGTTTTATGTATTTGTTGTTATGTTTGAAGGTCAAAACATTTTTAGCATTAGCCTGTTTAAATTAAATCAAAACTACCATGACTATTGTTTTGTCTTTTTTTATGAATGGTAATACAGGACCTAAAAAGCAAGCTAAAGAAGTTCGTAAATTCTCCTCGCCATAAAGACATGAGCTCTGCTGTGTTCTTGCTAATGGGACACGGCTCCAAGACAGGGATCCAATGCACTGATAAAGAAGTAACTACGGAGTTTATCAGTGATATGGTTTCTAGGATGGGGCACATGAACGGAAAACCCAAGATGATTTTCTTCCAGTGTTGCCGTGGACGTAGGTCGCCTTGTTTGTTACTCTATGTAGATTATAACACAAGCTCTCTGCCCCTCCCACTGTCAGTTGTTGCCAATATTCATCGAATTATGCTATCATGGTATTTGTACGTCACTTTGTTTCTATAAACTTCACCAGGAGCTTCACTACTAGGAATTCAATGTTTGCAGCCTTTCTAACCCTACCACTCTTTCTTCTCTCCTTTTCTTCTTCGAGCTCTCTTTCCCTCAAACTTTCATGTCGCTGTTATTGCAAGGGTCTCGAAGCCTCCTTTCAATATCAAGTCCCCCATGAATATCATCTTCCGAATCCGTACGTCACAGATCATTTCAGTTTAAAACGCTTACTCACTCGTAACCCATTCTGTAAGCAAGTACAGAGCATCGCTAATATTCATGGGCCCATTTTTCTTGACCACAATAACGACATGGATGTACGAGCGAGGTCTATGATGAAACAGGGGGGGGGGGATTATAAAGTTCAGTAGTGTATCTCTTTATTGTAACAAAGTTTTCAAATAAAGAATACACTTAAGTGTTCCTGTTCAAATAATTGTTTATTTCTTTATTTTACTCCTGGTGAGCCAGCAGATATGCCAAGTAATGTAGCACCTAAAAGGTTAAAAGATGCAAGGTGTTCAGTTTGATTTATGGCACCATGTCAGGAATTATTTCTTACCGGTCCTCATCCATCTAATAAGATTATTCTTTTTACTTTTGTTTTATTTTTTAAAGCAAAAATATGGTGTGTGGCCAAGGTTTCGATGAGCAGTCAGGTTCCATAAGCTACGTAGCCAACTTAAACAAGCATTGACCTCTGGGTTAAAAGATATCGAAATTTCAAGCGTGTTACACTTAAGGTCATCATTACAAAAAAAACGCAGTGGTTTTGTCGAGTCATAAGTGGATGATCCCTTAGTGTTTGAAGAAAATTGTGTAGCTTATGGCCTCACCATCATGCGGGAATCACTTTTAAATGATTGCACACATTCGAAGTCTTACAATCTCAAGATTTTTTCCCTCGCCATTTATCATACCTACGCAGATAAACGTGAAAAGAAGGTAGAAACTGATGAAGTCCAGGCCGACATAGAAACTGATGAAGTCCAGGCCGACATAGTAATACCAGCCAGGTCCGACTTTCTCCAGGTCTATGCTACAACAGAAGGTGAGACTTTGAAGATAGTATGCATAGTTGTAGTGATAATAATGACAATGATAACATAGTATGAATAACAATGATAATGATTATAATAATAATAATCACAATAATAATGATAATAATAATAATAATAATAATAATAGCAGAAGTGGTAGTAGTAATAGTAGCAGTAAAAGCAATAGTAATAAGAATAATATTAATGACAATAAAAAAGCAATAATAAAAGTAGAAATAACAGTATTAGAAGTTGTAGTAGATGTAGTAGAAGAAGCACTAGCAACAATAGTAATGATAACAATATTGGATTCTCATTACAGCGCTTTAACGTTTCAAGAATTAATTTCTGTCAGGTACCCATTTACATCACCTGGGTTGAGTGTGGAAAACGTAGATCAATGTCGTGCCAAAAGACATTAGTGTAGTCCAGCCTCTGTACCGTTTTCGTTTAGCGCACCCAATCAGCTGATAAAATAACACATCCTCAACGTTGAAAGTAGACCTAGCCATTCCTCTAAATCTGGGTCCTGGGGATTGCGCGATCAGTGGAGAGACCGCGCTGTGTGTGGGGGGTAAAAAGAACGAACGGAATGAATATGGATTAACATTAGTGCCGCGGCGGGACTCGAACCGCGGACCTTGTGATCGACAGTCCGATGACGTATACGCTCAACCACGATAAAAAATAACAATGATTGTACTAACAATATTAACATGATAATAATGACATAGAAGTGGTGGTAGTAGTATTAGTATAAATAATAATAATAATGATAATAATATTAATGATATAATTCAGGATTTGTATAACTGCAGTGACGATGTCTCTTAGCGACGTAGTTATCATTACACAAGTCATTTTATTTAGGCTTTCCCACACACAATGTGTGTACATTCTCCACTCCCTGGCTCATGGCAAGCATATAGCCAGGAGCCAATTTACAAACACTCACACTACTTAAGTAACTACAATAATGTTCCCATCCTACTTGGTATACCCATTTAATACATGGGTGGAAATTGGCAGAAGTTAATTAATGTCTTAATTGTAACCCTTCAACACTTGGCTTGAGTGTCAAGTGTTCGAACCACTAAACCTCGACACCTCATTTATTCAGTTACATGTTTAAAGGCAGAGTCATCTACCACTATTGACGACTTATCGGTTATTTGGTTATTTCCCCCATTACAGTGTATAGCGGGAAGTTATTGTTAAACTTATTTATCTTGATTCCAATTAATCATAATGCTTGTTTCAGTCTTACTCCATTTTGTCATGAATATAACTAAAAGAACATAATTATGTAGCATCTGTATACACAACGTTTACATTTAGGTCAGCCATGTGATTCCTTTACGCTTAGGCTATGCAGATATCTGCAGGAAAAAAATAAGGGGTTTCTTAACTCATAGCCTGCCATGAGGCTGCGTGCACGCTATTGTTACGCTGCTTCTTGCATGCTAGCAAACATTCGTAATAGCAGTTATTGTTCATGCCTATTGGACTGTGCCTAGTGTTTTGCACGCTCTATTGTTAGTACCATCGCGTTAATCCGATTATCTCGTTATAAATCTGGCACTGGGGGGATTAGCCCTGTGGCAGGATAAGAGTTAAGGGTACTACAACGTTTTGGTATGGGTTCATGAATTTGGTTCAAATGAACATATTAGAAGCATATGCGATTTTACAACATTCAGTGATCATTGTCGAGGTTTAAATCAAGTGTAAAGTGATGAAATTGTAAATAATAAACTCAGTATTTTGTATAGCGCCCTCTCAATACTGATATTGTTTTAGCTTCAAAACAATTTATTTTTTTAATACGATCGACCGATTTGCTATTCCCGTTTGAAAATTATATATCAGAACTGCATATTCTGAGATTTTAATTTTCGCAGCTATGATGGAATGGCCTTAGGGGCTATTTGAAATATTTGAAATTTAACGGGAGCACCCGTATATTTGTAATTATATCCCTCATGTATAGTTGTTTGCATTGCGATTGTACAGAGCGCGAAAAAGGTATAGATAAGTACTATCTACCTGAGAGATCGAGATAGTACTTATTGTAAAGTAATTTTTTGCTGCTACCCCACTTGTCCACCCTTGCCCATTGAATACGCATAGCAAAGTAGGTTACGCGAAATGTCAAAGTCAATGTCAATGTCAAATGAGCGCGCATCGACTGTATTACATGTATGCATGTTGCGCTTTGTAAAATATAGCTGAAGCTAAACTGTCTGCAGAATCAGTTCTTATTATTATGTAAATTTCACTTTAAATAGACCTTATTGCCGATGTGGGATATAAAACAAATATTAACCTCCTTTACTCGGGCAATGGATACAAACTATCATCACCTCGGTGATCTCGGGGCACCATCTTCCCTCGCCTTGCCGCTCGGGAAGATAGTAGCCCCGAGATCACCTCGGCGATGATAGTATAGTATTAATGACTGCTTTGAGAGAAATAGTTGTTTTTATACGCTAAACTAAACTAAAAACAACGCCTTAAACCGCTCGGCCAGCGCGCTCTGTCACCATATATAGCAGTTTTTTCTAATATATACATTAAAATGGATCGAAAACGGCTTCGCGTGGTGGATGCTTCGCCGCTGCTCCATTAAACGGGCCCTTCTTTTACTTTTGCAATGCATATTGGCACGAACTTAGATCAAGATCTCTCGGCAGATGTTGTTTTTTTGTTTTTGGAAGTTTATTTTCGTCTTCATGTCAACAATGCAAGATAAAATTGTCGGTAAGATCGATCGAGATTTAATTGTATTGAAATTACCGACCAATTCTTCGCACACGTACGGTATCCTCAATCGCTCAGACCATTTTTAGGGTAACCATGGAGACTGAACTATTTTCCCGGTAACCATGGTTATTGGGATTTTAGAACTGTTTTAACCATGGTTACTGGGAATTTTCGGGAACAGTTAACTCTTTGTTTGCTTTGTTCGCCGATTTGCACGGACGTAGGCGTGCCAACTTCGCATTTTTGCACAGATGTATACGAGTCAATTAGACATTCATAATACCGCTCGCAGTGTGTAGCCACGCGTTGCGTTTACTATTGTTTACATTGTATACATCGCACACTTTCCGGTAAACTGTTTTTCTTCATAGTGTTACATTCGAAATTACCGTGTATTTAGCGGTTTTCTTTGGATTTTTTTTACTGATGTTACGATGGCACCTGCTGGAAAACGTCAACGTGTGTTTAGTGTAGAGGAGGCTCGAGATCTTGTTACTATGGAAGCATGGAGCATGGACTCTGATTCCGACGAATCGAGCAGTGACGAAGACTCTAGTGATAAAAGTGTTCCCTGAGAGTAGACTGATAGAATAAGAATGAATAAAAATTAATGAAAGAGCTAGAGATGACAGCAAGAAAGAGAGTAGACTGATAGAATAAGAATGAATAAAAAAAATGAAAGAAGGAGATAGAGATGACAGCAAGAAAGAGAGTAGACAGTGATAGAATAAGAATGAATAAAAATAATGAAAGAAAGAGATAGAGATGACAGCAAGAAAGAGAGTAGACTGATAGAATAAGAATGAATAAAAATTAATGAAAGAGCTAGAGATGACAGCAAGAAAGAGAGTAGACAGTGATAGAATAAGAATGAATAAAACTAATGAAAGAAAGATGTATCCTGTCTTGCCGTCATCTTTATATCTTTCTTTTATTATCTTTATTCATTCTTATGCTATCAGTGTTTACTCTCTTTCTTTCCGTCATCTCTATCTTATTATTATTATCATTTTCCTATCTATATGTACCCTATGTCTTGCCGTCATCTGTATATCTTTTTCTTATTATCTTTATTCATTATTATGCTATGAGTGTAATACTCTCTTTCTTGCCGTCATCTCTATCTCATTATTATTATCATTTTCCTATCTATATGTACCCTATGTCTTGCCGTCATCTCTATATCTTTCTCTTATTATCTTTATTCATTCTTATGCTATCAGTGTTTACTCTCTTTCTTTCCGTCATCTCTATCTTATTATTATTATCATTTTCCTATCTATAATTATGTACCCTATGTCTTGCCGTCATCTCTATATCTTTCTCTTATTATCTTTATTCATTCTTATGCTATCAGTGTTTACTCTCTTTCTTGCCGTCATCTCTATCTTATTATTATTATCATTTTCCTATCTATATGTACCCTATGTCTTGCCGTCATCTGTATATCTTTCTCTTATTATCTTTATTCATTCTTATGCTATCAGTGTTTACTCTCTTTCTTGCCGTCATCTCTATCTTATTATTATTATTATTTTCCTATCAATATGTATCCTATGTCTTGCCGTCATCTCTATATATTTCTCTTATTATCTTTATTCATTCTTGTGCTATCAGTGTTTACTCTCTTTCTTTCCGTCATCTCTATCTTTTTATTATTATCATTTTCCTATCTATATGTACCCTATGTCTTGCCGTCATCTCTATATCTTTCTCTTATTATCTTTATTCATTCTTATGCTATCAGTGTTTACTCTCTTTCTTTCCGTCATCTCTATCTTATTATTATTATCATTTTCCTATCTATATGTACCCTATGTCTTGCCGTCATCTCTATATCTTTCTCTTATTATCTTTATTCATTCTTATGCTATCAGTGTTTACTCTCTTTCTTTCCGTCATCTCTATCTCATTATTATTGTTATTTTCGTATCAATATGTATCCTGTCTTGCCGTCATCTTTATCTCTTTCTCTTATAATCTTTATTCACAGTAAAGTCCTTTCATTTCATATCACTATTTCTCTCTCATAATGTCTCTCACGTCCGTTCTCCATATTTTATTCATTGCATACTCCACTCGTCAATCATTTCTGATAATAAGCTCTCTCACAATAAAGTAAATGGAAAACAATGCAATATAGTTTATATTTTAAGATTGATTCATTCTTTCTTTGTATATCTATGGCTGTGATAAATGTACTTGAAATCAATTTTATTGAGGGGTAAAGAAGGTGAGAGAACAGATGCGGTGAACATTCATAATGAGACATTTCAATAAGATGCTGATTATGTCATATCACATATAATATATTATGCCTATACCATTTTTACATGCTCATACCAGTGGGCAAAATCAATAACATTCTCTTATTTCTTATTGACTTATCATGGCACAACAAAGAAAAACATCCCCACGACGTCCCTTTTCATGCCCCGCTAAACCGGACATTGACAATAACCTGGGGTAATAGGGATTTCAATGGGCAGATTAGCCCATTGTCAAGGGTGGCTGAGCGGGGTACTTTCAAGTCTCTCCCTATTGAACTTCTTTTCTTCAACAACCTAAATACTAACCTTCTGAATTGTTAGAATACTTGAGCAAGGTATGTAAAGAAAGGTAAGAAGTCCACCTTTCTAATAGATTCAATTTGAAGATGTCTTATCATTGCTAAATAAGAAATTCTAGAGGGATAAAAAACTGCCGTAAATAAGAAAAATTAAACATTATATAATTATGATTATTATAAAAATGATAATTCAAAATATAACAAATGACGGTTCATCGAAAAGCACGTTTTCCGGTCTACAACTTTGCTGCACAATATTTTTCATCATGATCATCCAGTGAAGAGTTATAGCCTCTTGATTCAGCAGAGTCAATAAAGATTCCCTCGAAATGTGTGACCCTAAAAGAATGTGGCACAGGGGGGTTTTTTAAGTGGCGCATAAAGAGTTAAAGTTTATGAATGCAATTTTGACCAATCAGATTGCTGGATTACTTAAGTGAGGTATATAATTTGCACCATTACCCTCGTAGTCGATTAATATTTGCTTATTATTCAATTTCTCGAAAGCAGAAGTGTTTTGGGGGCTAAATTTTCTAGTGTTTTTAATACATCTACAGGGGCCTCCAAATATATCAACATTTTAAGAATTACTATCAATCCAATTTCCAAAATTTCCCAAAACTTTGCATTACCTTTAAAATGCGCCTCATACCAACAAGCACGATATCATAAACAGCTAAAAACTCCTACTAATTATTGCAGGAAGCGTTGCCTTCAGAGACGAAGACGATGGTTCATGGTTCATTCAGGTGCTATGTGAGGAACTTCTTGAGAATGCACATGCCAGTGACTTGTGTACCATGTTAGAGCAGGTAAGTTTGGTCAGGTTTTGGAGTATAAGGGTATTCGACTAAATCAAACACAAACCCAAACACACGCACACAGGCATGGAACCGCCCACACGAACAACGACCATAATTTAACCCCTTTAAGGTACTATATCCCATTTGCAGGCCAAAACAAATAAAAAAACGGCATTTGAAAGACAATACTTTAGAACTTCCTCCAAAACGAAAGGGCTTGAAAATGTTTTTTTAGTGGGAAATAACGACCATCAGTTGGAAAATCGACTTAAGTAATTGCAATCACCTAGGTAATAGTCTAAATTTCATACCCTTTTACCGAATGGTCTTACGTTTTGTGCTGCACACAGATTCAATAAATATAATTTGGGCCATTAGAAGTAGTGGGTTATTGATGTAGACAAATGCTCATGTACCTGTCACAGCTCATTGTATGTATGTTATTTCTACAAACAAATATATAAGTCAGTCACTCAATAGTGTCTAAAAGAGAAGACTAGAAGGTAAACAGGTTTCGGTGCATAATTTAAATACTAGGACAATGTTAATGTTTAAATTTCACAAATAGGACATACATACTAATAAATAATAATATTTAGCTTTTAAAAAGCGCTTAATACAATGTCTCTAAACGCTTTAAACATATACTATAACCCCGGTCATTGGATTCAGTGTTTGCCCGCACACACTGTGTGCACAATCTCCACTCACTGGGGAGCATTCAATTCAGGCGTTGCTTGACGCTCGAAAACTGTTTGACCAACAATGACGGTCGCATCGTACTGGATACCCATTTAACACCTGGTTGGAGAGTAGCAAATGCAGGTTAATATCTTGCCAAAGGATATTAGTGCCGTGTCGGGATTCGAACCCTCGAGACCCATTCGCCTTATACCACTCGACCACGACAGTCCCATTGCAGACATATTCATAATTCCCCCAGAGTTATACAGAATTTGATGTTGGCTGCAAAAGGCACATAGAGTTACGAAACTGTGACATCATACAAATCTATTTTAAGAATTTCTCTATTTTTTCTTCAGTTTCCAAAAAAAGCATAAAAAAATAATGTCCGAATGTCGAAAGCCAATTGAATATATTAAGTATTGGCTGAGATATGACCATCTGAATAAATATATGTCCTATGGGAAGTCATTGTTATAGTGTTGGTTCCTAATGTTATGAACCAGGGCCCGTATTCAATAAACTTGTAAGACATTTTTCTTAAGTCTAAGAAAATGTCTAATAATTTGTCTTGGTTAAGAAAGTTGCCTCAGCCGTATTCTAACACGTAAAGCATTTTTGCTTTAATAGCTAAGACGACATATCAGACAAATTCTTGGACCCGACGACGTCATGTTCGAAAGTCAAAGTGGTCGACTCGAGCGAATTAATTTGCAGCTCAATTTGCCCATGTAATTTGCGTGTTAAAATAAAAATCGGCCCGCACGAAAAGTATACATTGAAATGTATGGGAGATAGAGTGTGAGGAACGATGCTCACATAATTGTTTCGGGCTTGACCAACTGACACTAAAACATTCATAGTAGGGCAGTCTAGTCAAGACCCCCTGAGGCTAGATCCAACATCCACCGTAGGCTTTTTATACTTTTCTGTCAAACATCTTCAAAGAGTCTCGAAATGCAAGCTACCCTTGGCTTTGTTTTTCATCGTCTAAGTCTAGACCCTATTGCTAGCCTAAAATTAATCAAATGGCTAAATGTAACCTTTATCAGAATCATAATATAACAAATTTTGTCTCACCTAATATTATGCCGATTACACATTATTCCCTGTTTCCATATTTGTTTGCCAAAGACTAGACCTAAGTAAGAGACGATTTCTTTATACGACATCCATATCATAATTTATTGTTATAGGTGGCCTATTATATGCTGTACGCTCTTTTACCATATATTTATACGCGTACCTATATGGCGCTCCTGCGCGCTGCGCCGTCGACGCTGTATACATACGCGAAGCTTACGTTGATATAGGTAAACTGATAACCTGTGCTCGCGCTGCATTCATTGTTTATTTAATACCATTTGATCGAAAACCGAAGCGATTGCTTGCAGCAGCACTGAACTGCCGGTGCCAAAGCCCTATTTAAGTATTCTCGTAGTATTCTTAAATGTAGGGTAGATTTTTTACTTATCTTAGAATCCCGATTTTATTAGAAAACGACAAGCTATTAAAGCCCATTTTCTTAGATAAAATCTAAGAATTGTTCTTACTCTTGAGGCAAATATCTTAGCCCCCAATGCTGTTATAGAGTACGATTTATAGTTAAGATTTTTTCTTAGCCAAAATTTAAGAAAAAGTACTTAGATTTCATGCTTAAGAAGTTCCCTGAATACGGGCCCAGAGCACTATAACACTGAATTTCCATAGGACATATATTTTTTCAGATGGTCATATCTCAGCCAATACTTAATAAAATTGGTTTCGACATTCGGAGATTATTTGTGATGCTCTTTCGGAAAATGAAGAAAAAATAGAGAAATTCTAAAAATATATAATTCATGACGTAATACACTTCACCACTCTATAGTATCTTTAACACTTTGGAAGATCAGTCAGGACCTACGTTGACTTTCCGTTAGAAGCCAACTAGTATTTGCCCAGCCCTGCCGGCAGAGGGCTATGCGTGTGTCACTGTGTGCTTTAGCGAAAGGGCACATGACATGTCATTGAAGAAAACGTTATTTAGGCAATGATTTTACTAAAATCTTTACAATAATTATCCATCCTCTTATCTGCAGAAATATTCAGGGAATCTAGTCAGAAGATTTAAAACTTGAAACATATGTGTAATGGAATATTCCATTTTCCGTATTGCCGTATAACGAAAAAGTGGCACACGTTCGTACGCAAGCCCTGTCGACAGGGCTGGTCCATTAATCTGCTATTTGGATTATAGCAGAAAATCACCATTGGTTCTGTCTAAATTATGTTAAGGTGTGAAATTGATTATTGTTCATCTTATTATGATAATTTTATACAATTTTGTTAAAAGTTCATACAATTTGAAACGTTTTGTATATTTTAGAATATGATACACATGCATTTATCATCCGCTTTTTATAAATCACCGATTATAAATCTTTTTCTTCAGGTAACAGGAAAAGTTGGGAAGATGGCCACCAAGAAAAATCAGGGTCAATGTGTTGTGGTCGTCAAGCAAGGGATCTCGAAGAAGATACATTTTCTTCCGAAATACTCCCCCAAAGCCTGAATAGTCCAACAGAATGGTGCTGGATATGATAGAAGTTGTGGTCTTTTTTTGTTTTTGTTTTGTGTTATAGAATTATACAATTTGGCATGGAGAAAGACTTTTTTTGTGCTCAATAATTCTGGCCATTGGTAATTGTGCCCATTTCTTTATTTGTTGTGAATATGGTCCCGCAAGATAATTTTTCCTTAAACAAACAATTATATGAAATAATATTATAGATTTGTATTGTGTAAAATTTTCAGGTCTAACCATTTGGACAAGTTTTTCGGGTGCCCATTTTGAATCAATATTCCGTATATACAAATATGATTGAATCACTGAATTGCTGGCTACGAGTTAAATGTGTTGATATTTTGTCACTTCAAACTTTAAATCTTTAAAGTCAACAAAAGATGTGACGTAGATTCCCGTAGAGAGCAAAATAGCCCCACAAAGCCCAACATATATTTTTGTGCCAATAGGATGTATTAACATTGGATTTTAATTTCATTTTTGCTAGAAGACAATTTCAAAATGATTGTAAAGGAGATACTCATTTTTTATGGCCATTAATTTGAAAAATCCTGCAAAATGTGTTAAAATGGCTCTTGCATCGAATATTGTTTTTGATATGGCAATCAAACATCAAGGATGATAGGGAAGATTTCGCATGCTGAAGAAATATGCAACATAATTGCTCTCGTTATAGTTTTATCATAGGCATCTTAAACTCTTACGATGTTTAGGTTGTACCTTCAGTACATGTTTTCAGTATAGTCGCAGATATGAGAAGGAAGAAAATGAGGTATTAAGATATTGATTTGTTTTTTATGTGATTATTGGATACTTTGGAATGAAAACATTGCTAAAAAGATTTGTATCTGCTTCACCATGATATTTAGGTATTTCGTTCATGTATAGTTCTACAATCAATTATAAATGGTGTTGAATTCTACATTCTAATTGTACATTTTTGTGTAGTTTAATATGTAACTGCTTATCATTGGATTTTGTTTGTTAGAGCGCTTTATAGAGACTTCGATGGAAAGCGCTTTATAAGTACCGTTTTTATTATCATCATTATTATTATTCCTATCGCATCTCAATATCTATACTGTGTTTTTTTACGTAACGATTTTAGTTTTTGTTAACGTTGTTTGTTATAATATAAATCGGTTTTTACATTTTGTTAACTTTAAAAGATACCTAATGAAATCGTTTGCTGTTCGTTGTGAGTTGTTGTTTACATTTTTTAATCTATACTGTAAACAAATAATGCATGTACTTTGTTACATTACGCTATACTATTGTTGATTCATTATTGTTTGTATATCCTTATCAAACTAAATAATGTTACAAACCTTGCTGATAGGAAGAAATAAATAAATGTACATGAAGCTCATCCTACGCTCTCTTTCTTTATCTATACTCTCTAGTGCTCAAATAATATAATGAATATCGTATATAATGTAGTCCCTAGTATATTTCTCTTTCTTTCCCTCTCTCTCTCTCTCTCTATCCGTCTTCCTACCCACCTATCAATCTATTTATATCTATCTACCTACATACCGGTGTCTTTTCCTCTTTCGTTCAACCCTCTCTCTATTTTTGTTTCTCCCTTCCTCTTTAAGCAGTAACATTTAGCATTTTGATTATATCTTTATTGGCTCATTGTAGTGTATGCGTATTATGTTTTTTGATTGGATATTAAGTCAGTAGTTGAAACTTCACATAACAAGTTTAGCTTTAAAGTAGGTTCACTTGTTTATGTTGATGATTTACAGAACATTTTTTTCTGTCGGTATTAACTGTGATTCAGGATTTATGATTCATTATTACTTAAATAAATGTTTTGTAAAATGTATTATGCCTTGATAATTTTGTAAGGAATGTGAATAAAAGCAACCAGTCAATCAATTGATCTGATACCTCATTATTTGTTCGCTCTCTCTATTTCAGATGTTTACATACAACAGTTATCATATTATTGTGTTTGTCCCATCCCAGGTGCCGTTATCGCACACTAGTCCATTAAAATAGAAAAGTTTTTAAATAGTTCCCGTTTTTTTATTTTTTTGGTGAAAATCAACAGATCTCCGTGTTTAGTTTTAATGCACTTTGGTTAGATTTCATATTTACTACTGTCATTAGAAAGGAAAAAAAGATAATGAATTCCTGATAAGACGCTAGTATTATCTAACAAGTTTATAACCAATATCATTGTATTTGGTATTATTCGTGTGAAATGGAAAACGCGATATTATTTCATTTTGTTACTGGGCCGTATCAAAGACGTTCTTCAGTTATGACTTCCACCATAAAGAGTCATATCGTGCTCGTGGGATGTTAGCCTCGAGACTGCTGCCAGATTTACATCGTTAATTTAAAGAAGATGTGTGATGTGTAAGTGTTTGATAAAAAGAACACATATGAGCTAAAGGAAAGGTTTGATCTGGAAGAAACTGTGGTGGCAGTGGTCAAGAGAGGTGAACTGAGGTAGATGGGCCATGTGTTGGGAAGGAAAGATAATGAACATGTGAAAAAAGCATGGGATCTGGAAGAGGATGGTTAAACATGGAAAGGAAGACCTGAGGTCTTATGAAGAGAAATGAGGAGGATGGTCCAGTTAAGACGGAGTGAATGGTGGGAACAAATTAACAACACTAGTATTTTAAGGGGAAAATGTCCTTCACTCATGTAAATTGGGATATACTAGTATTGTGCAATAATTGTAGGAACTTGATTGCAATTAATGTTAAATTGTTGGTGTTGGACGAAATATGAACATATATCAATCAACATTGCCTTCTTTTGGAGGAAAATTTAGAGAGATGAATCAACTTTCAGTTTAAATGATTGCGTACAATGAGAAGTATTGCAAAAAGGAAATATACTTTTTGAAATGTTATTGTTATTTGTGAAGCAATTACTTTAAAATTGTAACCTTATTACTTTCATCGCCAAACCCTGATTTCCTCTTCAAACAACAAACAAGTTTCCTCCCTTTTGTAACATAATATAATAACTATCATCATAGTATTGAAGCAAAGAGGACGTTGTGTATCTGTTTGATCTTATAAATTCGACATAATATATTATCTATATACTGACCTTTGACCCAATAGTTTCATTGTCATTCCACTATTTCAATTATTTTAAATTGCTTTCAGCGCAGCCAGCCGAATAACAATACTCTTGAAAGGCTTTGAATAGTTATTGTGGCATGAATGTTGAACAATAGAAATCATAGCTGCGAAAATATTTGCCCAGCGGCTGAGAAAACATGAAAACATGAAACACTGTTGTGTTTAACCCGTTGACTACTGAATTGTATAGGTCCGATAGGCTTAATACAGAACCACCATGTTCCCGTAAACAAGGGGTTAACTATGGTAAATGAACATTGCTCATTTTATTGCGTTTCGTTGTAGAAGAGTGAAAGACGTATCGGCTGCTCAAAAATTGTTTGGCCAGATAACATAAAGGATGGATATAAAAATATATTACGTTTTTTAAAAAACTTTGCTAGAGGTTTATATTCTAATGTATTTCAATACATTTGTGTAAACGCCAAATCATATAGGGCTAGTTTTTAGCCAGTAAATGAAATTAGATCTTCCGGTTGGCATGTACAAATCTTGCTTTTAAATTTAGTTTCATTGCAATAGAAAGAGACGTACAAAATTAACATTATGGGAGGAAGCTAACTACGAAAATAGTATCTAAAACTGAAGCTATTAACATTACAAACTGAGGGTTAGGTTTCAGTTTATCAATTGAATGTTTCAACATAGGACTTCAGTATCCATAACTACTAGTGGACATAAAATAAGAAAAAAGTTATGGAAACATCCAAATACAAATCATTAAAATTAATGACGTAAATAATGTTTAAAGTCTGGCGAATTTTGGCTTATAACAAAGGCGTTTGTTTAGCTTGATTTCAGTGTAATGCATTTGAAGTTTGTTATAAAATAAAATAAGTCAATCATTAAAAGAAAGGACATATTCCAAACCGGGTCAACTTTGATTTCTTCTTCATTTCTTAATGATAATAGATCGTATTCAGTCAGCACGGCCAACCCGTACTATTTGAGTTACCGAAGATAAGCCCTCATTTATGACATGGATGTTATTGGTAAAGCAATTATAATACCAAGTCCAAAATATCATGAAAGGAGAAATATATCTACATTAACACAACCATAACTAATGGCATAGCGTGATCCACCCAATGAGGGGCCCTTTTGTTTTATAATTTTTTAATTCCTTTTTCACCACTCGATGTGAGAGTGTTGGGAGGGGAAGGCGGATGCACGGCAGACGTGATTTTCGGAGAACAGGGATGGGGGCAATGAACAAAACCACTGAAGGGAATTTAAAAAAATCCTTGTTGACGATTCCTTTTAATTATTTGTTTGTGTATGTTTTGTCAAAACTGTCCGGAAGAAAGTGCGAAAATTCCTCCGAGTATTGATTAATGTAGCGAACTTAGGTAAGCTGCCTACAAATTTAATTATCAATATCTTGAACACATGTTTACAGTCTTTACATTGGACATTGTGATAAAATCATTGGATAGGAATGATGAATTTATCATCATCACGATCTCAATATTTCCATTCGTGGGTCGTAAACGCTTTCTCAACCACCTTTGAAGAGAGTTGCCAATGTCTTTACTTTGGAGTAGACAAGAGTATTGTCCCTTATTGCCACCAGCTCCTCATGGATATGATTCAGTTCTTTCCGGGGCACCATGAAATATATGACTGCACGTTGCTCAATGGTATCCATTGATATAAGTCTTTGTTTTAAGTCCCAGGTACTCCGTTTTGAACGGCTGCTCTAATAATTAAGTAAGTTGCTGCTAAACTTAAATCTTCTCACCTGTAATGAAAAAGCTGAAATATTCAAAAGATATAATTACGCCACGGTACAGCTGTTCATCAGGGTCGGACTATAAAATTATTGAACGCCAATCAAAGTTGTAGACAGATTGAAACGATAAAATATTTAATTTATTGAAACAAAAATTTGGTATCCATCTTTAATAAAGGGTAAACACAGCCTAACCAAAATATCTGGTGTGCAACGACGGCATATTCGAGAAATCGCACATTGACAATATGTTGCGGCAGATTCGTCGTTTCAAGATCATATCCATGATTTTCCACCTGATATTCTGTCTGAACTTTGAATTCACATATAAGGTTGTCTATCAATGCATGTTCTTTATTCGCTTGAAATAGAAAAAGCATATAAAACAAATCAATGTTATAAAATTTTGAGGTTAACTTTATCACAAATTTCAAACGTCCATAAAAACAAAAAGAGTTGAGTTATATTTGAAATATACAACACCTTCAAAGAGAGAAGAACGAATTACCAATGATAGTTTTTCCATTTAAAAAATTGAAACAAAAGCAATCTTATTTAAATATTCATCCTCCCCCCCCCCCCCCGGCCCCCAATGCCCCAGTCAGGAGGCAAGCGTCTAGGTCCACGGTGCATAACCAAGAAAAAGCACACATAATACACTCATAAACACATACACTTTCACCACTACACACAAAAGCTCCGCTGTGTACAAAATACCCGTGCTCGAGGAACATATATCTCATTTCACCCAGAAGCAGCAGGCAGCTAACGTAGGTAAGTCGCTTATTCTGCTATTATATATATTTAAAAAAAAACATTTCTACAGTCTCTTATGGTATATGTCTTAATAAGAATGATGAATTCATATCATTATCGCGATCTCAATATTTTCATTTGTGGATTGCAAATGCTTTACTAAC